>OX388320.1:9452972-9632179 GCA_947579605.1 Athripsodes cinereus | reverse complement strand
TGTAATAGGCTTATGCTGTGAATTTTTTTAAAATAAAAATAAATAAATAAAAATATGAAGAGAAGGAAGATTCTTTGGAATGAACCCAATGCATCATTAGTTTGTTTATTATTTACATCGAATCCGAAACAAAAATGTTTTAAAATATTAACACCTAAATTAATAATACCTCTGATAACTCGTAAACGAATTATTATCCGTTATTGTTGCGGTTATTACCTATCGAAAATTCGTTTGTAGTCGATCGCCAATAACGGTTTGTCTAGGGGGTCTGGTTTCAGTGGTCACTTTCGGTTTTCGTGAATACGTGTTTAATGTTGTCATTTTCACTGTCACGATTTGTCGGTTCTAGGCTGGTTTAGGTTATCACATTCGGTCTGTGATCTAAGGTCAACCAACGGCGAAATATTTAATGCAAATTACACAATGGAAGCAAACATTTTCATTTTGGATTCACTTTTACAGATCTCAAATGGATGAAGACGCCACCGGAATGTTGTCATTTACTATTACGGCTACTAGTTTGATTGGTGAATCCATGAAAAAAAAACTGCAGGGCTACTTGGATGATGATGGGTGTTGGATGTATGGATGATTCTATGTTCTCTTTGTGGTCTAGACAGTTATTGCAATAAGGAGAGAATTCCAGTAATTTTCCTTTTTATAGCGGACTGTATATTGGTTTTGATTCCTTCCTTGTTCTCAAGTATGTTGAAACGGGAATTTGTAGTAAAATCACTATTTTTAAACTATTTAACATTTATTATGAAAAGAACAAATGAACACGTAACACAACTTATATGTATAATTTGATATAAACGTGGTAAGTACTGATAGTTAATGTATGCTGTATGATCGTACCACACTTGAAAGAAGCAAGAAAGAGAATGAGAAAATATTGGACAACACATGACTGTGACTGGTACAGGATTTTTTTTTACAACAATAAATAATACTTACAACAAAAAGATTTTATGCTACGGTCGATATCCGACACTGTGGTCAGACAAAAATATCATAGCATGACCGTATCTATACTTCAAGTTGTCTATATGAACTTTACAAAGACTTCCATAGATGTCGGTATGCTGTCATTTTTTTGGTGATTTAAATGTGAAAATAATATTTTAAATTTATCCACTACTCTTGACACAATTTAAAAACGTTCTTAATCATGTCTTGATCTTAATCATACGACAGGTGAAGTGACTATAGTAAAAAAAAACGTGCATACCACTCTCAAGATCACCGTTGCATTGTATTTTTTACGATAGTATCTTCGCGTGATTAAGATCAAGACAATAATGTATAAAGATTTTGTCAAGAGTAGCCCTGCGGTTATCCATTAATTATTTGAGGCATTTAAGACCACATGTATCAAAAAAATTCATGGCAATAATTTAGTTTATTGATCACGTTGTAAGCCGCATGACGAAATTATTAAACCACTTCCAATTTGAATCACAATAATTGTCAACTGATTTTAAAAGTGAAAAGAAATTTAAAGTCTTTGGGTTTCATCGAAATATACGTTAATTAACTTTTGTTTTTTATTACAATTCAATTATAAGTAAATGATTTTTCAATTTGGAAAGAATGTCTCGCGTTCCTTGAACAAATATTTTTCATATAAGTTAAAATACACTTCGATACAAGCAAAAAAATAAAATACAGCTTTTAAAATTTACTCAAACTAATTAATTTCTTTTTCTTAAAACAGTTCTGAATAGTATTTTCTAAAATATCATTAATAGATGACCCGTGAAATTGATGCTTCGGAAATTTTTTGAGGGATTGGCTTGAAAATAAACTGATTATAGTAATTAACAGCTGATATAAAACAAAAGTTCAGGGCAAAT
The DNA here is from genome assembly GCA_947579605.1 of Athripsodes cinereus. Lineage (NCBI taxonomy): Eukaryota > Metazoa > Arthropoda > Insecta > Trichoptera > Leptoceridae > Athripsodes > Athripsodes cinereus. The sequence continues at coordinate 9,630,320 of OX388320.1, read as the reverse complement.
GAAGGAAAGAATTTATTAATTTTTTACTATTCATTGGTTTCAAACTATTTCATAAAAGGAATATATATATATATTATATAAATTAAATACAATTAGGATAAAGAGGGCGAGTTTATCGCAAATGCGCAATCTCTTCCAACCAAACCAAAGGTATAAAATTAAAAACCGAACTATAATAATAAAAAAAAAATTAAAGTACCTAACTAAAAAAAACTTACAAAATAAACACACTCATATAATTATACAAATAAAGGAAAACAATAATAATAATAATAAACAAAGAAGATATAGGAAAAAAACCATAAAAAGGGGAAAGAGGGCAGTAGGGATGAGTTTTAGGCTTCAGAGGCTGGTATATATCTAATTTATAAATAAAATTATCATTTAAATGTGGTTAATATAATAAAACACAATTTCGAAAGTTCAAAAATTCGATCATTCTGAAGCCGTATGGATACAATGTTTGAATAATATTTTCTGCAATTAATATTTTTATGTTAAATATGTGATGGTTGAAATAATAATAATGTATGTAAAGAGTTGTCAGGTATTTGATGATTATTTCTGCTACGTAAATAAACTAAGACAAGGGGTATAGGAGCAGAACTAGGAAGTTCCAATAGTTTCCATACAATTGCCATTTCACCTTTGAAGTGTTTTCTTAGTAAAACGCATGGAGTAGAATTATTCGGTATCAAGGGAATTGCGGTTTCTAATATTAATAGAACAACATCTTGTGTTTGTATTATGAGAGGGAAGTTAGTCCACATATCTTTGACCGCTGTTTCAAAGGAGATTCCTGGAATTCAATAAGCTAGGACTAGTTGTTGTACGCAGCAATGTTTATGGTTGAAGTTTAATTTGTTGAGGTCGCGTTGGGAATCAAATGCATAAGTAAGTATTGTAGAAGCATTGCTGTGTGCTTCATGAAATGATTTAATATGAAAGAAAAAGATTAATATACCTAAAGTTTATCATTTTTCATAGTTTTGGGTCTAGGTATTAGATTAATATGTGCTTAATTAATAAAATGTATTTATAATTACATAATATATTTACTTTGCTACTAGCTCGATCTTTACGAATTGACAATTTGTATTTTATCGTCATTATTGCTAACTTTTTTTCAAACGTTAGATATCTGGATTTTTTTTTGTCACTAGCTAAAAGAATCCACTTTTTTCACATTAGAAACTTATGCAAGTAAAAAAATCTAGTAAAATGCGAAAACTTAGTTTGAAATGGTGGTCAGCAGGCTGTTGGTAGTCTCAGGATTATAATCGAGAGACCCGAGTTCGATTCCGCTCTCTGCCGACTCACAAAACAAGCATATTGCTATTTTTCAGGGTGTGTGGGATGTATTTGAGTTTATTTCTAATTCGTATTCATATACTATTAAAGAAATATTGTTTATTGTTTCCACCAGGTTTTCTTGCTCTCCTTAATTTATTTACCAAAGTACATTGAAATAAAAAGTTTCTAGACAACCTTGATGACAGTTATAAATACTACTATGAACTATAAATAATGAGTTAACATTTTTTTTTACATAAAATTAATTTCAGCCATATGCTCAAAAATCTAATAAATTATTTTGAATAATCACAGAAACTTGTTGTTAAATTAAAATACACGAACTCTAATAAAATGATAATTACGAGTATTTAATCTTTGTGAGGTCGAGTTGATATTAGTTTTGGAATTTCAGCCAATCCAGTTCATAAAATTTATTTACAGGACTTTGTTACCCGTAATTTTGAGATCGTTTTACTACTAAACATAATCAGAGTTTTACGTATATACCTTACTTTATATATATTCAAGTTTGATAAAATATTTTTTCTCCTACTTTCTTTGTTTAGTAATTTTTTTCTTAGGAGAATCGTAAATGATCCGATACTGACGCTGATGATTACGTGCGAAAAAAAAACATCGTGCAGCGCGGAGTGGAATTTGTCTATTAATAATAGATATTTTTGAGCCAAGGTAGATAATTCTTTCTGACTTCTTTACGTCTCCTGGGGGGCTAAAAAGGCCACTTTATATGAATCATAATAGGATCATAATAGAAATTGTAAAACGATTTAACGGCAACATTTCACCAAATATAAATTGTAGATGAATTGCTCAATATGGCCATTTTAGGCCCCCAGATCTTTCCTCTAACGACCTCTGTATGGTCAATGTGTGAAGTTATAGGGTATTTTATCTTGTCAATACTTTGCCTTGATGTTTATAGCTGTAATTTTCTGTTGCAGCGTTACTCTTAATGGAAGTCTTATTTTGTTTTCTTCATGTGTATCCAGGTTTAGAGTCCCTGTTTGAAAGAGAAAAAGAATATTGCGCTCTGGGCAACCTCTTTGGCATTGCCTGCAAATAATCTTACAGAGTCATACAGAACCAGTAATTATAACTTTTCCGAAAGCGTTTATGGTGTTGCCAGAGCCGTCCCTTGGACTTGCTTGCCAGCTCCATCAAGAAAACAACAATCTGTCACAAACTCGAAGAGCGAAATAATGACTGCACTATTTATCAGAGTCCTTGAGATGTTTAAAGTTTGTTAAATGGTACCAAAACAAAGTTACACGAAATCGTTATCAACAACAGATAATTATGTACCTACGAGTAATTTACTTTTTATGCCAGATGTAAAATCTAGTATAATAAAATAATAAATCATACCAGAATTGTATTAAATATAAATGTTTGTACTAGAGAAATACATATTATAATCAAACACTGAACATGATCAGTGGTATACTGATATTATGGATGTTAACTTTCATGTCCCTCATGAAATCAATTAAACAAATAATAAACTTGGAATTGCACTGCAATAACAAGAAACATATTATTATTTTGTAGTTACTATTAAACCAGATGTAGGTACATCATATTGTTCCAGAACCTATTAATTAACCTTCTAACTATAGTAAATGTTACATTTGCTATGAGTATATTATAATATTGAAATTTCATGTAGGACTACATAGGATGATGTACAAAGGTATCATTTTGATAACTTACGTGTACACGCAAAAATCAAAGCATTTCGTAGCTTCGCTGTTTATATAAAAAATTAAAGATGATTTTTAACTTGAAGAAAGTTTATGAAAGTTTATGTGTGATAAGATAAAAATGTGTCAAATTTAAATAAAACTCTGAGTCACTTATCAACTTATTTATTTATTCTTTTTGACATAGTTTTTAATAGTTTGAAGATATAAAATGGGTATGATAAACTTTTTCAAGTTGTATAATAATATTGAAAATGCTTTCACAAAAATATTGTATTGAAATAAATATAGTCCAAAAAATATTTATAGCTTTTTTCAGGTAAGTGACTAGTTTTGGAAGTAAGGAAAGAAAAAATTAATTCGAAAAATATCATATATTTTCAGAAACACTGAGATTAACAATATTAGAAGGGAAAAATGTTCATTAGTCATTCTATAATTTTCAGTTCACTGCGTCCAAAAGGTTTTGGTGATAACATCGATATCGCGACTCGTGTAGGCAGATGGACTGAAATACATGTACATGCACAGCAGTGCATGCGGAGGCATTTTCTAGGAATTCTCCGAAAAATTAACTTTTCACTGGAAATACGAAACATTAATATTTGTAGATTATTTAGTATGATATTCAACTCATGAGTCTTTGGCAAATCTCCAAAAATGATTGATTACATTTTATTTGTTAGGTTTTAAGTAAATAAATATTAAGCCAATATAAAACAATATGAAAGTAAAGTCGTTTTGTCTAATTCACCTTCATTTATTTTGAATAATAATTACAATAAACTTACAATTTATTTAGAGCTGTTTTGTGACGTGAGCCACCGCAAGGGAACATTTAGAGTTTTTACTCATTTTTAATAATATGTTTAATTATTTTAATTAAAATTTAGTATTTATATTTTATCACTTTTGTTTTATAAAATTTTGAAAGCACTTGTAAAAGATTAATGTTATAAATTTGATTGTACCGATTATAAATATTAACTATTAAAATTTATTGAATATTAACTATTAAATTTAATGGTAAATTTCAACACTATTTAAAATTTAAAGAACATAAAATTCAGAGCACTTTCTATGAAAAGCAATTGTTGAAATAACTTTATTTCTCGATATTTCAGGAGTCCAAGGACTCCTATTTATCCGTTTAGGTGACGATTTATCAACATTTTGATTCTCTCTAGTTTACCACTATGTCAGTGTTGGCATCTCCGATCCTACCACCTCAGTGGGCGGGGGAAATGAATAATGGTCTATGAAAAACACTGAATTTGATACTCTTTGTAATTGTTCCTAATATGCTGGCATTATTAATATGTATCTTATTCGGAACAGATTCTTATTTCAGCTGTGAGTTATTTTAATAATTTCAAAATATTTAGACAAAACACTTTCTGTAACTTGATTGAATAGAAAATAGTAAAAACTAAAGAAGAAAGAAGTTGTCGAAACAGTTTCTCATTGTTTGAAGTGAGCTCTTTCAATATACAATACTTTTGTTTTACTGTACAAAGTATTTCTATAAATTTTACTGTACTTTTAAAAATGAACAAAGCGACATATATAATGGCAATGATTAATACAATCAGAAGAAAAGGAATACCATCATTGCGAAAGAAGAATAAACTTCAAAGATATAAAGAGTTAATTAGATCGACACAGTACAGGATAGGGCATCATGGATATTTGGGAAAGAGGCTATAAAAATGTTTGAGAATGGGGTGAGTAAAAACTCGTTGCCTGAAAATTTGTCACACTAAAGTATTTCCTTTAGTCTAAGGTTACCTACATGGATGCATTCAGGTAAAAATATATTAAAACTCAACCAACTTTATCAAATTTTGTTATTCAAATTATGAGATAATGTTTCAAAATGCAGACCAAAATTTTTCTTTATGAAACTGTAAACACAGACAAATAATAAACATAAATGCATATTAACAAAGAAATTAATTTACACAAGGGAAATATGGCTCAGAGTAATTACTTCATGAAAAATGCTATGTGGGAGTCATATCGGGTTTTTCAGAGATTATGAAAAAAAATGACAGAGGTAAATATTGCTAATAAAGTTGAAAATAGCATGCCAGTCTCAGAAAAAGTAAGTTGATTAAATTTTTTTATTTTATTTCTATCGAAAGACGTTAAATATATTTAGTTCAGAGATGAGGTGTGTCACTTATTTTGAATCTCTTTTTGGAAAGTTTTATGTTTTTTATATGCGTTTTATTTGCTGGCTATCCCACATTTGGAAGATGCCGTGATAGTATAGTCATCAATGTGAAATGGTAAATGTAGTTTTATTTTGCTGGCTATCCCACATGTGGAAGATGCCGTGATAGTATAGTCATCAATGTGAAATGGTAAATGTAGTTTTATTTGCTGGCTATCCCACATGTGGAAGATGCCGTGATAGTATAGTCATCAATGTGAAATGGTAAATGTAGTTTTATTTGCTGGCCATCCCACATGTGGAAGATGCCGTGATTGTATAGTCATCAACGTGAAATGGTAAATGTAGTTTTATTTGCTGGCTATCCCACATGTGGAAGATGCCGTAATAGTATAGTCATCAACGTGAAATGGTAAATGTAGTTTTATTTGCTGGCTATCCCACATGTGGAAGATGCCGTGATAGTATAGTCATCAACGTGAAATGGTAAATGTAGTTTTATTTGCTGGCTATCCCACATGTGGAAGATGCCGTGATAGTATAGTCATCAACGTGAAATGGTAAATGTAGTTTTAAACCGATGGATAAATATTCAGCCAAAAGACATGTTAAATTTATCAAATTGTTATAAGAGTCGCTCATTTATTTTTAGAGTTGTGTTCTCTCGTACGCGTTTCCTAAATAAAATATGTAAGAAGTGTTTTTGTGATGAGTTCTACTCACAGTAACATCGGCACACAATATTTGAATGAGAATAATTTGTTGGTTCAGGTAGACAATATGTGGGTGCCGTGTAGTGATGACGTTAATTACAAATGTATGTCGGTATTATTATTATTATACTACTTTCATAATATTATCCTTTGCTAAATTACATTTTAAATTAACAAATTTTATACCTTTGTGTGTAAATAAGTACACAAGCGTGAGACTTAGAAAAACTGTAACTTAAATAAAGATAATAATATAATTAGAAACATCTCACTTTGTATTCTTCTTCTTAATTTAAGTCTTAGATAATATTTACATATTTGATGAAATATATTTGTTTATAAGTAAAATTTAGGGAGGTTATATCCTTTTTTTTCTCGACAATGTTTTAAGGGTTGTAATCATACTGAAAATAAGACGAAATCTTCTGTAGTTGTCTATGTATGGTACATATAAGACTTTCTGACTCACTTTCTGTAATTCGTAGTTTCAGTTACGATAATGATATTAAAGTACTAAGAATGCGGTGGGTAAAAATATTTAGATTTTATTTTTTAACTGTATTGCTTTATTGATTGAAAATATAGCTCCGTATAAGTTATTACGTGTTTAATTTAGATCAACGCTTTTCATAGGTAAAATAATTCATCAGACGACGAAATTCAAGGAAAATAATATGTATTTTGAAGGCATTTTTGTCCCTTACAGATCAAATTTAGTTTGTATTAAAACGTATATACTCATATTATAACATATACCTAAACTGAACGACTAATTCTTATAGTTAAATACACTCCAGTTAAAACCCGAGGCATGTATTGTATATGTCATATTGATAATTAAAATAAAATACGTAACACGGTACAATTAAAAGGCCTTTAAAATAACTATTAAATTCTCGAGTTGTGTTGCTCTAATGTATTTAAAATTGAATTTAGTTATTTGAAAATGAAACATAAGTTTCAACAGGCTTAATGCTTATGAAAAGGAATAAAAATACAGAGGAATAAAAAAAAACCTTTGTTAATATACTAACTGGAATGAGAGAATGGTTTCAAATGTAAGGTTATGTTAAAAATATCTAAAAAAATCATGTTAGATAAATGTACTATGTACAAAGATTACATGCAGAACCCAAAAATCCCAGTTCCATATTACAATAAAAATTTTGAGTACAGTTGAAAAACAGTGGGATCAACACATAATTGTTAATAGAGGCCAATTGTCCAATTTATCTTATTAGACAATTCTTCAGTCACATTCTTCTTGATGTGTTGACCAGCATGTACAAAACATAATATGTGAGACCTATCTAGGACTATGGATTCCAGATATGGTACCCGTACTTTGACAAAGATAAAAAAAAAATATATCTAGGTTTTGTTTGTTACAAACCCAAATACAACTTTATACACCTTTCACAGTAAGCTACTAAAACCTTGTGCTGTGAAAGGGGAGTTTGCCTGTATCTGGTGTCAAACCACGGACCCCTTGTTCACGAGGCCAAGACTCTACTTTCAGGCTACCGACGAACTTATCAGATGATAAAGAGAGTGCAGAGAGTGGAGAGACAGTTTATCAATATAGCATCGGAAATATTTCATAAGAGGATCGCCTTAAGGCTAAGAGGAAATCTGATGGAAACTTATAAAATCTTAAATCCACGACGGTCCAGATTAGAAAGCTATGTTTCTCAGAAGTCACAATGAGTGTTTGCGAGGAAATATATTCTAAAATTATTTAAATACATATTTTCTTAATCAGTTTTCTAGAATTGATTTGCTCGAATATAAAGGCCGGTATCGATCAAACTACAACATAGCTAGCAAAAATACAAATTTAAATCCAGATAGTTAAAAATTGGTGAAAAATGAATCGATGTGACTTTGCCTTTTTTACTCCTCAATAAATTATCAATAATTATCGTTTTTGAATTAATTAAAAAAAGTAAAAAACGAAGTATTTTATGATAAGATATATTATCATCTACAATATTGATATTCCTAGAATCGAAGTTTCAACAGAATAGATATTTATGATGTCAAATTCAGGAGTATTATAATGCCTATCTCACAATATAGTGTAGGTACCTAATAAATTAAAACAAGATCACCACCTACATAGTACCGATACTTATTCTCTGTGATGTTAATTGAATATAGATATTATCAGCTATTCTCTGAACTCACCGCACCGTTATACTGTGCTCCTGATACTTGTTCGCTACAATTGCAATAATGTAACAGATACGCCAGCAGTATTGCTATTACTAGCCACTGAACCCGGCTTGGTAACCATCGGTAAATTAATTTTTAATAAATTAATTACAAAACACTATTTCATTTTCGTTATTATTTTCGATTGCCTCGAACGTTTTTGTCTACACTAATAGTTCTCTTGAAAATGTCTGTTAGTGTAGACAAAAACGTTTGAGGCAATCAAAAATTATAGTAAAAATGAAACAGTGCTATTGTTATTAATTTATTAAAAAAATAATAATAAATTTTCACAGTGTAAACACCAAAACATTAAAATTATCGGGAAATTAGTTGAAAAAATATTAAAAATGGAAAAATAATGCAAATGATTTTTCTGACATACGTATACACAATATTGCGCCTGGCTTTCTCTTCTGTAGATAAATCTTGAAACAAATAACACTTTAAAACGATTACTTTTTATGAAAAATGCAGTAGCTTTAACAAAAAATACGAGTCTCACGGGTCTTTTCAGCTACTTTTCAATATTTGACATAATTATATTAAAACACTTTCATAAAACGCGTTCATTTCCCCGTTACTTCCTTGGTAAAAGCAGTCACAAAGGACATACAAACATACATGCGTGTTGATGAAAGGACTGAAATATTAATACGGTGATTGTAGCAGATATCTTTCAGAGGACGACGTTGATCTTCTGACGTTGCAGACTATAATAATAGAGACACTCTCACGTTCAAGATGAAACTGAAAACCTTTTTACAAAATACATAATAATACTTACATACATCAATTTCTATCTTCAGTGTAGTTTTCAGAAATAATATTTGCACAAAATATTGTTTAATGTAGAATACTATGGGTAACTCAATAGATAAGGCAGAGAGTGTGTGGTATTTATTTATTTATTCATTCTTTACTTTACATTGATTACAAACAATTCATTTCCATTCCATTTATTTATATCGTATGGAACTGAATTCTTATACACCTTCCTATGGACGGAAATTATGTACTTATATTTATGACAAAATAGAGATTTTTTTATGGTTATTTTTATCAAAAAATCGCCCCGTTTGGACATACATCGTTTCTATAAAACGACATCAGAGCGCTTAGAATGTCGTAGAAAGAGGCAACTTTATCCTGGCGCGAAGGCACACTGAATGAAGGAGGTTTGATTCTGCCTTGTGTCCCTGAGATGAGCGTTAAAAGGTGAATATTACGATGTATATTATGTATATTATGTAATATTATGATGACTTATAAAGTTAAATGTTCGTGGTTGATTTTGATTTTTAAGATGGTAAATTTGTGATTTGAACTTTTGAGCATGGTTTTCAATGTATCTGAATTATGATATAGGTAATGATGTAATTAATTTTTTGATTAAAGAGAGAATAGTAACATTCTAAACTGGAGTTGAAAATGTAACAATGTATATTTTTGCTCTTAAGTTTTATTAATTTTTATTAATTTTGGACTTGAATGGTTTCCATATAGTAATTTGATCTTTTAGAGTTGTAATATCCGCACTTATAGGGACAAAGCTTTATTTTTCAAAATAAGAAATAACGACGAGGATAATGTTCAATGTTTCCATAGTATCGGTATTTTTATCATATTTAATAATAAACTTCATATCTAGTCAAGGAGCGTAATAAATTATATTTGTTCTTTAATATTATTACGTGTGACACTATTAAATTGACATTTTTGTTCAATTCATCTCTGGAAGAAAGAAGTGAGAAAGGCGTCCCAACCCTTGCGAATCGGCACTATTGCATTAAAACCACTGAGATGCAAATACCAATAGAGTATTATAGGTATGTAAGTTAATAATGGGTTTAGATTTGTTATTAATTAATCTATTGGTTGAGAAAGGTTTATGTCAATGGAGGTACTATTCCGCTCGACAGGTTCTTTTTATTTTTGTAAAATAGAATAGAATTTAGCAGTTCAATGGTAATGTGGCCCTCTGTGCATATAGGTATCTACGAGTATATGAATATTTTAATGGTTAATGTAAAGAAAAAATGTTGTATCGTACAAAAAGTCACCAGAAACTTTATAAAAGAGAAAACGACGTTTAGCTGGAGTATCTATAACTAGTAGAACAATTTTATTGTGGAGATCTTTAAAAAATATAAATTTACATAATATATGTTATGTTATGTTATATATGTGTTTAAGTACCTACATACTCGAAGTTTGATGTAATGAGGCATCTCAGTAAAAACGCCTAAATTGATATTCTTGCTAACCATTATACTGTGTGGGCAGGTACTTGCACTTGACTCTCTGCTCATTTTTCTTATGACCTACATTCTATAATACTATAATGTGTGGGATTAACAATGTAGCAGGGTTATTTATATTGAAAAGTGAAAACTAAAATAGGTCCTGATAGAGAATATAATTATAATGACATAACTTACGTACATGGTTTTATTATACTCGTATAAAATGACATTTAATGAGTTTTTTCTCCTATTTTGTATTTACATGATGAGGAGAATTATTACAAAACAAATAGTAGATAGTTGATAGAATACAATTTATTATCTAATTATTGGAGAAATTTTGACTTGGATTGTAACAAATATAGAGAATGATAATGGCAGCATCACTCATATATTGGGTGCAATGCCAAAAAATGAGAGAGAGAGAGAGTTTTTTTTCTCCGCGCAGTTTTCGATGTTCAATAGGTTTCCACTCTTTTCTGTAAGTGAGTATTCTGAGTATGCAAATATTTCAAAAACATCATTGATGAGGTAGCCAGATACTACCCAAATATAGGATGGTCTGTATGTTCAATATATGCAGATGGTCTACCCCACCTTTGAGAAACGGCGTGTGGTGAAAATTCTTTTTCACCTGTCGTCCTTAAGAGTGATTTTTCATTCAGAGTGATTCTACACCAATTCAGTCACTTTTTACTGTAATATTTCTAGCCCTCTGTTGTTGTCTTTGTACAGGCACACGTAGGAAGGGTATATTATAAAATAGGGTCATTGAAATATAGTTCAAAATTTAGGAAAAGATTACTTAAAATATCCAGCTATTGTAAACTTCTACATAACTAGGGAGTTACTGTAGGAATTTTCCTTGTGTAGCTTGCTTTTGAAACATGATACACTTGTTATAGAACACAGGGCTAAACATTGTCATGAAAGTCGTATCGATAAAATGACCGATGATACAGCTTTAATTGTAACTCACATGAACTGTAAATAAACTGTTTGTGTGGGTGGAGCTAGATTCTATTGAGTTATTAACCTTAAATCCGGCTTCTCTAAGGTTATAGAGATCAGCACTGTCTATCAAAAAACCTTTCAAATTCATTTCCTAACCACATCAAACTAGTTAAAAATGTATCAGAGGAAGAATAACTTTTAATTTTAAAACTTTCTCACTTTGGGTTTCTGTATTTTTATTTGTTTATTTTATCATTAATTTTGATGACTTGGGTAGTCATAAACCTTTCTATGTGTAAGTTTAAGGTTGACTGGAAGACGTTGCCCAGCAACAAGTCCGCTTTTTGGCCTAATTTTGTTAATTGTCACATTGAGTATTATTATATAGGTATGTATTTGTGTAAAATTATAGCCACTTAAGATTTTTTTTTTATATATAAGTAAAGATATATCTGGTTTGTGTTATAAACCCAAATACAACCTTATACACATTTCACACTAAGCTGAAAGCTTGTGTCGTGAAAGGGGAGTTTGCCGGCACCTGGGATCGAACCACCGTTTTTTTATTACTATATTTTTTGAGGAATGTTTTCACATTATCTACAATATATTTGTAAATAATTGAGATGAACCAACTTACAACCTCTAAAATCTCGTGAAAGTATGCAAAATTATACAAAATTATTTTATTTTCAGTAATTGAACACAAAATTTACGCAATACCATCAGTTGAAATTATTGACTAAAATTATACAAGTTTATGATCCAAAAACACATTAAATGTATGTAAATTTGCGTATAGGTCATATTCCTGCCTGGCATTGTTACCAACGCATAAACAAACATTGACAAGAATGATAAGGTATGGTGGTGCCTAAAGATTAATCAATTATTATCATTTTTGTGAATTTTCAAGAAAATCGAAAAACTTCTGTCAGCACGGCTTTATATTTTTATCAGTGATATGTCTAGAATAATGAGTGTCAATGATATATTTCTGTTCGCAATATGGATCAAATGCTTGAAGGACATGTGCTGTAATACATATACGTAGAATTGAAAAGTTTGACATATGATAGGGAGGAATGAAGAAGGAAAATTAGTTTTGTTGCAGATCAATCCAATAAATTGTTTCGCCATATATGTACCTAATACATCATAAGGAAAATATTTAAATAAAAGCCTTAAGGATGGGTGGTATACCGCATTGTATATGTTAACTGTTTTATACGTGATGTTTCGCAAACATTAAATTTTCCTTTTACAGGACACTCAAAATCAAAAAGAGTGGAAAAATAATTCTTTACCAGGGACTAGAATAAATCAAAATCATCCATTTTAAAATAAAATAAATATTCCTGAAAAAAGGAATTTTCTTATTCCTAAACATTCTCTGGAAAAGTTGGTATCGATGTTATGGAAAAATAGATAATTAAATACCTATAAGAACTTACAAATACAACTTGGTATTACAGTATTGAGTTTAATTAATATCTTTAGAACGATAAAGCTTTCATAATATTATCTGTTTAATGTGTTTAGTATATTCTATCTATCATCTGCTGACGGGAGTGACTTTGTGGGTAGTAAGAGGATCACAGCTTCACACTTAATTCACAAGAACAATGATTAGGGTAGCAGGAGGGTGAGAGGGATGTTCATACAACACAAGGGGTGTGGAGGTAATAATTCCTGGAATATGCTGTGCCTGATACAAATATATTCCTGGAAAAACCCACGTCATCCATGAAAACTGGGCGAAGGATTTCTGTGCAAGGGTATCTTTCATTATTAACCCTTGAACATGTCGCTTTTTATTGTAGGGAAACGAAAGAAGACAAAATAAAAAAAGTCTCATAAATGCTATTTAAAGGTTTGATGAAATCAGCTATCTTTTCGATAGACTCTTGAGAGGCAAAATTATGTTGTTTTATAATTTATTGTCTTATCAAAGTGCGTCTCTTTTGAACTTTTGTGAATATACGTATTGCGTTCATATTCTTCTCGCTGAGTAAACATTCAAGTATCTTATATCTATATTTTTTATACAAAATTATGCATTTTATTTCAGAATCAAGATTAACCATTTAATTGTTTGTATCTATTGGTGAATTTTTGTAGGCACCTATCCAGAAACTTTCTAACTATTGTTTATATTGCGCGGTATACCTGCCTCTAAATTTATATTTGTATGAGAACGACAATCCTCCAATATTTAAATTAATTTTCTGACTATGTAATGATAAGTGTGAATATGTATATACTTCATCGATGATAAAGGTAAGCCGTTGATGAGAGAAATAAATAAATAAAATTAACAATTACAATTACTACAACCTTTGCGTCACTCAAAATTTATATAAAAAACAGTTTCACAAAAATGTAGGTACATGTCTTCAAACTAGAATTAAAAACGTACTTTCATTTTAAGTTTTAATTTTGATAAAATTAAAAAGCAAAGAGTGGAAGATCACGAACTGTGGTATATACATACATAGTTTGATAGTGACCTTATAAGTCAAAAGACATTTCTCTCACGACTCATAATTTACAGTGGAAAGAAGCACTTGTCTCAATTTACCTTACTACTAATACGTAGAAACAAAAAGACTAGCAGAAAATAGGAATGAAGAAACTTCAAACTCGTTGAAGATCAATCCAATGGATTGCATAGTAAGCAATTTTTTTTTTAAATTTAATTTGTACTAACTTACTGCTAGCCCTCTAGTCTCCACTGCTGAATATAGGCCTCTTCAAAACTTTTCCACAATTTTCAATCTCGAGCAACACGACACCACTATTTTCCCATCACCTAGACAATATCGTCGACCCATCTTTTTTGGGGTCTTCCAACAACAATTTGTTGAGTATATCGTAAACTGAATTTCGATGGGTTATATTTTTTTTGGAAAACATTTTCCAGAATAATAATAATAATAATAATAATAAAAATCTTTATTGCACAAAAAAACAAACACAAACATTGCAGAACCAGACAAACAAACTTGTGCAATGGGCGAGTTTATCGCAGAAGCGCGATATCTTCCAACTAACCCATTAAACAAAAAATAAAATAAAAAAAGTAAGTAAATTAAGTAAATAAATAATTGAAAATATATACATATATATAAATACTAAAACAAATATACATATAAAAAATAAAAAACTACTTAAATATAAAAACAATATAAACAATTCCGGATACGCGATACGACATAGATGATAGGATATGGGGGATGGGATAAAGTGGTAGGAATGAGGCAGGACTGCTCATTGTGTATGAATACACAAAAAAAAAACAAAATTAAAACCATGGGGAACCTCCAAATAAGTAGATGAGACAGAAGACTAGCAACCATTAACTTCTTTCTTGAACGTATAAAAGGAAGTACAAGTACGGGTTTTTAGTGGAAGCTGGTTCCACAACCTAGCACCATGAACTGAAAAAGAATCGGTATAACAGCTCGAACGATGCGACGGGATCACTAGAAGATTGTTGGAGGTTGATCGTAGTGGTCGTCCGTGGGAGTGTAAAAACTCAAATCTTTCCTTCAGATACAGTGGAGTATTGGGGTCAAATAAAACTTTATAAAGAAGACAAAGAGTGTGAACATTTCTGCGTTGAAGAATAGTTTTCCAGCCAAGGCGTTCACGATATTCAGATATGTGATCGTATTTCTTGAGCCCGAAGATATATCGAATGCAAGTATTCTGAAGACGTTCCAACTTATTTAAACCTTCCATCGAGAGATCCAAGTAACAAACATCAGCATAGTCAAATAAGGGATGAATCAATGACTGAACCAATAGCTTTTTTGTGTCTACTGAAAGGAAGTTCTGCATTCTCCTGAGCGAATGCAGTGAACCGAATACTTTTTTACTGATTATGTTGACTTGTTTCCACCATGATAACTTGGAATCGAAAAACAAACCCAGATTTTTAACAACATCAGAGAAGGGGATAGTTGAGTCGTTTAAGACTAAAGATGGCAAAGGAGCGAGTGAAGAAAGAGAAGACAGACTCCTAGGACTTCCGATAATAATTGCTTGTGATTTACTTGGATTGACCAAGAGTCCGTGATCTCTACACCACAAATTTATATATTCAAGATTGGTATTCATGTTGAAGAACGCAGCATCAATGTTATTCAGATCAAAGTGAATGTATAATTGGAGATCATCTGCATAAAGATGATAGGCCCCATGAAGATGTTCAGTAATCGGGTTGATGAAAATAGAGAAGAGTAAAGGGGACAATATACAACCCTGCGGAACTCCCGCCTCAAGGCCGACCCAATCGGATGTCTCATCACCAATACAGACTCTCTGCTGTCGGCCCCTAAGATAGGAGTCCATCCAACGCAGAGCATCACCAGAAATATTTAAAGCCTCCAATCGAGCCAGAAGGATATCAAAATCTACGCTATTGAAGGCACTACTAAAATCTAAAAGTGTCAGCAATGTCAATTGTCTTACCTCCATAGCGGACCTGACATCCTCAGAAATTTTAAGAAGGGCGGTGGTTGTACTGTGTCCCCTACGAAAACCAGATTGAAATTGATTGAGGTGATTGTTAGCCAGAAGATATTCATTCAATTGCTGATATACAAGTTTTTCCATGATTTTCGAAAGGAGAGGCAGAATTGAAATAGGCCGGTAATCCTTTGGTGAAGATGGGGAGCCAACCTTTGCGAGCGGAATCACATTTGCTTTTTTCCATTGGTTTGGAAACATAGCTGAAAGAAGTGAAGAATTGATTATAAACACGATAATTGGAGTAATATAGTCTGAAACAAGGTTTATCATTCTCAAACCTATACCGTCGCACCCAACTGCTGTGGACTTAATAGATTTGATAGTTTTGCGGACCTCCTCCAATGTTACCAATTTAAACTTGAAAGGTTCGCTGGAAGACTTTACAACTCTAAGATTGTTCAAAGAAGTGGTTTTTATAGAGGGATCAATTTCAACAGGCGGAGTAGAAAAGTGGAGATTCAACTCATCGAGGCCAATAGTTACCGGGTCAGCAGAGTTACTCTGCTTACCCAACCCATATTTTTTAAGAAATTTCCACGCATCGCTAGGAGATGATGAGTCAATACTGGACAGGAAAAAATCTTTTTTGGCCAAACGACAGAGATGTGAGCAACGATTACGTAGAAGCTTGTACTTCTCCCAGCTAAAAGAGGATTTAGATATTTTAAATTTTACTTTTGCTCGATCTCGTCGGGCCATAAGTTTTCGAATTTCATCTGTTAACCAAGGCGCTGGAGGATGTTTCATTGGAACAAATTTTACTGGGGCGTGTTTATCGAAAAGGTTGGTTATGGAACGGTTGAACTCCTCAACCATAAAGTTTATCTCATTAGACGCATAAATGCTTTGCCAAGACAATTTTCCAGCATCCTCGTATAATTGTTCTAAGTTTATGCGTCGAAAGTTACGGAAGGAGTAAATTTTTGGTTTCTCTTTAGGGAGCTTAACTTTATATGACACATAAATTAAGTCATGGTTGGAGAAACCCGAAGCAGTCAATTGCCCATGACGTTTTACTTGGTCAGGCAAAGATGTTATAATTAAATCAAGTAATGTCTCTGATATATTATTGGTAGTGTATGTGTGGTGAGTTGGAAGCAGAGGCAGAACCTGAAGATTCAAGGCACTTAACACATTTAATAGTTTGGCAGCACGATAATCATTCTTTATAATGCAAGTATTGAAATCACCCATTATCACACTATGCACATATTCATGTGTCAGAGACTCCAATAAAGTTTCAAACTCTGCAAAATAGTTGCACGTCGGAGGGCAGTATACAACTCCCAGCAATATTTTAGTGTGCATGGTAGGTATCTCAATGAATAAATACTCCATTCCCCCCACCACCTGTGATTCCGAAGACGAGACAACCCTGTAACCAATACCCTCCCGTAGGTAAATGGCGACGCCACCACCCACACGGTTAACCCTATCGCAGCGAATTAGTTTGAACCCTGGAATATTGAAAAGAGACGATGGGAGCATGGGTTTGAGCCAAGATTCACTGACAAGGATAGCATGCAGATTAGAATCTGAAAAAGAAGCAAGTAGTTCGTTATGATGAGCGGGAATGCTTTGTGCGTTTATATGACAAATATTGAAAATTCTTCTAGAAGTGTCAAGAGAAGATTGTAAGAGATCAGAAAGAGATGGTGGTGAGCTAGTCGAAGAATTATCAACCGAAATATATGAATCCGAAGAAGAATGTTGAGCAGAGATGTAAGAGGAGATTGAGGAAGAAGGAGAACAAGAGAGAGAGGGAGGGAGGGATTGGAAATAATCATCATGTCGCGCTACACCGTTCATATCGTCATCCATTCCAGCCATTTGTATAATAATAATAATAAATAAATAAAGTAAAATGAAGTAAAAAAATATATGTAAGTAAATAAAAAAATAAATTAGGTATAATAATTAATAAAAGATGATACGCTAGTAAAAATAAGTGGTTGGATTGTTTTATAGTAGCAATTTACCGCGAGGCAGTTCAAGATAATATACATTAATATAAGAAAAAAAAAAAGTAAACAACAGATATGATTGTGTGCACACTCACCACATAAAATGCAGCTAACTCTTGTAATTGACTTCACAATATCAATCTAAATTGTATACATAAGTTATTAATAGTTGTAGTTTATAATTATAACCAAGAATGTATCTGCAAAATCACATCAAACAATTAACGAGGCGTATGACATTTATATGACACATGATGAGAAAAAAAATAAACATTTAACAGGATGACAGTCTTACAGTGTTGCAATAGTTACATAGATTAATTGATAATTCGCTAAAAGGTGTTCGCTTACTCTCTATAGTGTATTTACGAACGGAGATTTAATAGTATTTCACGAACACTCAAGAATACTCAAGTTACTTCTGCAAAAAAAGTTATATGTGAATTTTCCATGATGAAATAAAACAACATAAATTCTCACTCGCACAATATTTCATAAAAGCAGACCTTTACAAGAAAGTATTGAGAAATAATATTAATACTTTTTATGTGTTATACCGCGATATTCGATGTCTGTTTTTAGATACAAATAAAATTTTGTATTGAATTTTCATCGAATCAAATAATGTTTTTGAGTGTATTTTAATGATATGGTCTGATGTAATATTTTATTTTTATTTTTATTTTATGACCGTTTCAAATTTTATCAAAGTTCAAAGCTAAAGCATAATTATGGAGTTCACTCTCTTTGCCGATGGTCCATGTCTCACTACCATATTGCAAAATACTTCAGACAAAGGCTTTAATAAGATTGTTCTTAATGGTTAAGTCAATGGTTGGGAAATTCAATATTTTCATTTTTGATAAAAACAATTCTTGCCTGACTTATCCTGCTTACAATTTCAGATTTTTCAGTCAAAGTAAAAGTTATATGAGCCACAAACATGTGTTAACGAATTTGGGTTAACTCTGAAAATTTCTTTATTATTTATTAATATTAAAACAGCATTTCTAACTAGTCAGATAGAGAATGGTCTTGCTGCTTGCATTAAAAAAAGTGATCCTTTCTATGCCATATAAAATGTCAAATAATGATCACACATACTACTGAAAATATGAAAATAATAATGTCTTACATATAATTAGTGTTTTTACAAACTTTGAAAAGAGTCTCCATTCGTCTAGAGTACAATAAATAATACAGCCTGCATGAACTTCATGTATGTTATAGAACGAAAAAGTTTGCAACGAAAGCAGTAAATGTTGCCCAATCCTTTCTGCGTATCTCGCAAGGGAAAGGAATGTATAATCAGTTTGATTTATAATTTAAACAAAAGAACTATTCTCTTTTGAATCATAATTTTTTTTATTGTAACAAGACTGCATTGTGGGTACAGAGGATACAATACATTTCAAGTCCAGTGTGAAAATTAATATTGTTTCTTATTATTCATTTACAAATTATCAGAGAAAACAATGAATATCTAATGTATTGTTGAAACCATCGCAGTGTGGTTATTGTAATATTTTATGAAAAGCAACATTTTAAATTAAAAATTGTAATAATTAATGTGTACAATGTAAAATGCATGCAGATTTAATTGTTAGGAGAAGATGCATGTTTAGATATTTATTACTATACAATTGAATAAAATGAAAATAATAATAGGAAGATGGTAATAAATTATACAAAGCGTAATTGTAACTTCCATTATTAAAATAAATGTAGGAATGTGATAATATGGCAAATATAATATTCATTGCAAAATAATTTTTGATAATCTAGTTGCGATAACATTTTATTTTTGTTTACTTTTCAAAAAAAATATTCATGTGTAACTGAACCTCGTAGTCGGCAAACTATTCAGAATTAGTTGAATATTTAAAAATATACCTACTAAATCAATCACGGCATATCCCACAAGTGGGGTAGCCAGCAGACCAGCTGCATATAATAAACATGCATCTTTTATAATTGAAAACGTAATTTTCTTTTAAAGACTGAACTTTATCACCTTTGAAATGAACAATTTATTACCACATGCAATTCAATAACAAAGGGCGAGTTTATCGCGATATCTGACAACTAAACCAGATAAATTTGATTGGTTATTTAGTATATTTTTATCAGAACTAAATTCGAGTTTACCAAATAACCCAAACGTATATCAAAACGTTAAAACAAATCATTTACTCATATTGTAAAGGTGATGTAAGTTTCCAATGGAATTCGAATTATAAAACTTCCACTCAAAAGTCTTAGGCAGTAACTTAAAATATCAAGCAACCTGATGGAATTAACAAGTGCCAGTTGGCTATTAAAATTAAATATCCACTATTTACCCAATTGCATAAGTATGTGAGAGCAATCATTAAGTATGTAATTAGGATTACTAATTACATATCATTGATTAAATTACTTTGCAATAATCTACGATTCACTTAGCCTTGGACGTGAAGGGACTTGAGTGCATTCATGGAAAGACAACTTATGTACAATAGAGAATGGATCGCGTATAGAAATTGATTCGCAGTGCAAAGCAATTACTAGATAGCTTAATTCCTTTAGTAATTGAGTTATAAGGGATAGTACTTTTAAACGTAATTAATTCTGCAATGGACTAAAAATAGAATAAGTGGAAACGTGAAAAGGTTTCTCTTGATCTATAAATAGCCTGGTTATGAATAATGTATTATGATATGGTCGCTCGTTAAAGAAATTTTAGAAGATTCTTTTTAATACGCAGCTTAGAAGAAAAACTAAATATATGTTTGGAAATATTTTTTTGGTATCACTTTTTAAAAAAAAAAATAAAGATAAATCTGGGATTTGTTATAAACCTAAATACACTTCAATTTATTGTTCTTTATACAAATTAACGATTTTATTTCACTTTTTCTCTGTCGTTCCCTAAATGAAACCTAAATGAATAATGCCATAGTAATATGTTTGGCGTTCTACCCTCTGCAAATAACAAAAGTTTTCTGTTATACGGGAAAGACAATGAATGGTCTTTGGTGATTCAGTTTTTGACAGTTGGCCAAAAATAGAAGTGATTTTTCTTCTTTACGTAGGCAACCAACAGTCTTATCTCAGTATCACGCCTATATCTGACACATTTTTATGACGTGATTCTGAATCAATTGTTATCAAATTATTCCTATGCAATAACGAATGGTATATTTACGCCAGTGATATGTTACAACTAGATTCGCAATGTCATACAAATATTCTCTAAAAATGTGTACCCACCCGTCGAGGTACAATACCTGAGTAATATATATTCATCTCTTTTCTTATGTATATATTCATCTCTATCTACCGGCCTTTGTCGTCTGTAATAATCCTCATTCTCATATTGTCTATCTCTTGTTATCTACAAACAATTTATATGTGTGTCGCTTTTTTTCAAACTAAAAATTGCGGCACCAAGGACCGCAAAGAGATTTTATTGATGGTACATGTTTGAGATTCATATTGCAAATCTAGGTATAACATATCACTGATTTACGCACACAAACAGAATCTGTAGGAACAATTCTGACGTAAAAGCTATGATAATCTTTTCTAGATGACCGCATTATTTATTATAAGCTATGAGATCAGATATAACTGCGTAGGTAGGTACAATATGTTTATGGGAGTAATTCCACAGAAATGGTGATATTAAGCATCATTGCATTCATTTCGCGTACTTTTATTTGCGAAGTAATTTTGAGGCATGGGTCTTTCGAGCTGGATACGATAATTAAATTGAATTTGTATTACTTGCGATGATATTAAACGTAGTAATAATAGCAGATACCAGACCCAGATGAATTCAATTAATTATTCAGTCAAAACAATAAAAGTATTATTAGGTACTACGATAGCTTCAATTTTTTTTTCTTTGGGTGCATTTTGGATCCATTCATGATTTTAACAAAAAAAATGTATTGGTGAAAAAAACTAACTCACTTTTCAAATTTATTCAATATTGAATGTGTATTAAAGCACTTCAAAGCTTTGAGGTTTGCTACCTGTTCTGTATGTCTTATATTTATTTATTGTAACGGAGAGGACAATTTGCATGTTCATTATCTGCAATCAATCTGCTTGTGGGATACGCCATGATGTCATATTAGTAGATTGTCAATTTTTAAAAACAAATTAGAACTCTTATAGAACACATTGTTATTAACAGGAACCTTACATACTTCTGACATGACCCCCTAGACAAACATGCACTTGGCGATCGACTACAAACGAATTTTCGTCGATAATTGCAACAATAACGCATAATTGTACGGTACATGTTGGTAGATTGTCGAAAAGTTTGCCAGTAGACGATCGCTAAGTACGTTTTGATTCTCGATTTAAAATTTTAGAATCATCTTATCAAGCGGTGGTAATTATGATCAAGGTCTTAGAACTCGGCACACGAACTCAACAGTCTTTTTTCTGCAAGACGAAAGACGTCTCTCTCGTGAATAAATCGAATAGTAGAATAAAACATTTTGTTTTATTTATTTCATTATGGAATTCTACTACCTAAACACCGACACAGTAAATAAATCTTTTTTCTTTAGAATGTACTACAAAATATGGCTTTTAAATTATGTGATTAAAATTTGGTATAAGATCTGTTGAAACTAGCTTTTTTGCTGTGTTTAACAGCACCAAGAGTATCTGCGTATGGTGAGTATTGGATCCATTATCATGGAAAATTAGATGAGTGAAGTGTTCTTTTATATTGTCAGAACTTTCCAAATTAAGTTTTATCACAATTTTTAGTAGTTTTTTTTCATTCCTCTGTAATTATTAATAGGTTTTTCATTATATCATAGAGTGTTTTAATTTAAAACGATTTGAAAAAAGAAAAATAAACTGCTTGTTTTGTGATTCTTGGTATTTCTTTCATAAAATAATCCCCTTTTGATAAATATACTTTAGAACTAATCATATTTTTCAAAAACTCGAAGCATTGATTGAGAAATATAATTGAAAATATTTTCTGCTAAAGCAATGAATTAAATAGGGCAGAGTTGACTGATTATAGTTAAGAGATTGAATTTTGTGATTTTGGTTACACCCAATTTAGATATCTTCATATATATTTTTTTATTATCGTAATGTACTGAAGTGATTGAATGTATCGCTCGTCAATGGTATAGGTTTACCGAAATCGATCGCGATTTAAATAATCAAGTAACAGATGTGCATTGTAGAATACTAAAACTGAAACTGAATTGAATTGATTGACGAATGAATCTCCGTGGAATTCTCGGAAAAAATAGGGCTCCTAATGGGGTATTCGTTAAACATCATGAACAAAGAACTTAAAATCTTCATCCTTCTGATTCATCAGTATGTCACCTATTTTGATAGTTGCCCATGAAATCTTATTTATATTATTATAATTCCCTATGATTTGCGAACTGTGAGGAGTGTGGAGGTGTTCAAGGCAAGGATAAAAACCATATTGTTCAGGAGGCGTCGTGACTCTAGAATGGGCCCTTGCGGCGGTTTTTTCACAAAACGACACATTTAAAAAAAATGTAGGTGATCACGAAGAAGAAAATTTATATTTTGGTTACATAGGGTAAGTCTACTGGCTTTTTGACTTGTTCTAATGTTCGTATTTTTGTTTGTCCGATGTAGATAATAATATATTTATTTTTACATTAAATATAATATATCGAAACCGTATATTTCAAAGTAAAATCTCTCCTTGACAAAAATAGTAGGTACTTTGTTAAGGGAATGTTGAGAAGAGGTTAACATCAAAGCCATTGGAAATCCTAGAAACAGGAATCGTTTTTCATACGTGACGTGGTACGGTGAAATACTATGGGAAAACAAGAACGTAGAGTCAATAAATAACAGAACCTAGAATATTGTACATATGTATTATTTTATATAGTAGTGTTGGAATTATTATTCGGGACACCTAACTCCTTTGTATTATTGTGCCTTATTGCCTTTCATAATGCCTCTAACTTGAATACAATAAAATTCAATGATAGATATGCACAAACTGAACAAAAATATAATCGCGAAGAAAAATATATTCATCACCTTAACATCTGATAATCGAAAGTTTTAAGAAAGCTTTAGATTCCCAGACAATGTGGATCTTCAAGTCTACCAAGTGACGATGTATTTTCTAAGCCTTTTATGGTAGTTTTGTGTGTAGAAATTACGTAATATGTGACCTCATGCAATGGTTAATTGTAAAAATAACGTCAATAAAAAGGCATCCAAGTTATTTGATCTTTTGCTGTAATTTTTCCACTATTCTCTACTAAATCATAAATAAATATTTAGTTCTTCCAAATCCTAGTGGAAACTTTCCAAGAGCCCTTGTTTTGACCTTACTAATTATTTTTCACACTTCAACAGAAACATGGGCACTGTTTTTCAATAATTTGGGTACCTATATAAGTTTGCGTCAATACTTCAATTTTAGGTAATATTTTAAGTAGTCACTTGCTGAATATTATTATTTGATTCAATTTTGTACATGGATTAGTTATGCATGCATTTGACACAATTTAATAATGTTTAGATTTAGAATTTGTTACTATCTTAAATGATCTAATACGAAAATCTAACTTAACTACTAAAATATTTTAAAATAATCAAGTAACAAAAATAATTTGAACTACTAAAATAATCTAACGACTTACTAAAGTATTTTAAAATAATCAAGTTTTTAAGCGTGAACGTATGTAGAACAAAAATAGAATAATAAAAATTTTGGTTCTCTGTTTTTGTTTTCTACAACGTGATATATCTTAAAAAGGCGTCAGGTGTCAAATCCAATAGATATAAGAGCTGTTGAGGTGAATAGGATCTGGAACTATCTCAAAGTCTACCTACATATATCTACATCTACACACACATATCTACCTACACTGTAATGATTTACTTGCATGCAGGACAAAAGCAAAGAGATTTCACAACGTGGAGCTATATAATCCTAGACTTTAGAATTGATAAACACAACCGATTTCGGCGATTGGATAAAAATATTTGTCTTAAAAAGTTTTAGCACGATTTCTTCGTTGCTAAGTTTCTTGATTCCATATAATTATGTTCCATAGATTGGATTCAGAATTCAGAAAGAGGATTTAGATAGTTACTTTCCTATAGTCCACCATTTATTTAACATTTTAACATTTACTGGAACACATTAATCAAATTCTCAAGAATGGCCGCGTGTTGGGTAAGGGAGATCAGCACGCATGTTGAGAAATTACACGAATGTGGAGGAAGCATAAAATATGTAAAGATAGGCTAGTATGGCGTTTCGTTCTTTCTACTTACACCATTTGAGATACGGTGTGAGGGTATAGATAGATAGAAAAATGGAATAATTAAGGTATCCACTAATTATACCTATTACCTATAAAGTTTTAAAATTAAAAATAAAGAAAAGCAAACGGTTGAGACTTTTAATAATCTTCACGAACTCGGAAGACAGAATCCTGTACAATTGGAAATTCTCTGGTTTCCTACGACATAATTTAATGTACCTATGCTTTAGAATAAATTACCTTCTTGCATCGAAATATTACCATCAGAGGAGAATCTATTGAGAGTAGTGTTGTCAACTACATCCACAGGTGGTCTAATACTGAATGAAATTCGTGGAAATTTAACCCGTAGTAGGTACTTAAACTGAGTAATAGCGGTGTAGGTGGTTTTCTCAATTCTATTAAGTACCAATGAAGGGTTGTATTATTTTACTTAGAAAACCTATTATTTACATGCTTTATGCTGGAACATGTCCCATTCTTATTCTAAGTCTAAGTTTATACCTTTCTCTATAATAATAATATGTATTGCTGTTTTGTTGCGTGGGTCGAGTGCTGAAGTATTGACTCGAAAATCCTGAGTAAACTCCGTTGATGATTTTTATTTGTTTGAGTGGGTGTTGCGTTGTAAGGAAACGTGATCCATATGAATCGAACGTTCTTTCGTTCTAATCTTGAAGGACAGACATACGCTAAAAGCAAGAATATATGTAAAATACTTTCAAGAATTGTAATAAACGGAATGACCGAATGTCTTCGCTAGTTTTCATTTTACTATACTACACTATACATACCATCACGACATATATCACGAACGCGGTAGCCAGCAGACCAGCTGCATAACATGCAAGCTGATAAAAAATTAAGACATTTGGGATGGGTGGTAAGCTTCATCGCTAAAAGAAAGATGCCAAACATCTACTTTTTACTGGAAACTCGAAACCTTACGGAAAAGACTGAGAGAAAAATAAAATTTGCGAATTTTCTAATTATTTATCATTATCATCTTGCCCTTCAACGCCTCTCTGGGAAGCATAGGGAAAAAACAATTTTCTCTATTCAGAGCACCTCTTACTTGCACTAAAAACAAATCATGGTACACTGATAACTAGGCTACTTGTTATTTAATTACATCTGCATTTTTGTATATAGGTACCATAATTTTATTTATTTTATTCAAATAACGAGCCATATGAATACAATAAACCCTGTTTCAAGAACATAAATCAAGCGGGGCTATTTAAAATAACAGCGTGTTATATTTTTAAAGTTATATTATGTAGTTCAGGAGTAAAATTATCAGAAATTTATGTATTTCTAAAATAAACTGAATTTATGTGATGATTTCTTGGAAATGATAATATGTTTCACAGCGTAAAATATTACTGAGAAATGTGTAAAATGGATTAGGAATTATTGTTGCAAACAAAAGTAATTAATTAACTAATGTGAATGAAACTTTACACTAGACCAGGAAAACTATTATTATTTTTCGCAGGAGAATTAAATCACGGAAATAGAAAAAGTTGGAAATTTAGTTTTCGACGTAAATGTGGTAAGTAAATAATTGTTTAGATTACCTACCTATTATTACTTCTTGAAAAGGCTATAAATGTTACAGACCAATTAACAATTACTAATAAAGGTGTCTGCCCACTACACCTTACCATACCATGACCGGTATAGGAACGTATCAGGCACGTAACGTAGCACGATACGCTGTACTATGCCCACTAGAGCGGTCTGTAACAGTATGCTACACGTATGATGACCGTATGCAACGCGTATGTTGACCGTAAGCAACGCGTATAATGACCGTAAGCAACCCGTATGATACCCGTATTGATTATTATATAAGTATAATCTATATCCATCTCCTAGCACATATCTGGGTGTCCCATGATATCTTGTAACAGTGTACAGTGAAAGATAATAAAAATAAAAACAACTATGATCATCAATATATATTTTCTAACTGGATACTATTGGATAACGTATAGTATAAATTAATTCAAACGCCTTTGCAACGGTAATAATCCGCGGCTACAACGCGTATACTCCCCGTATTATACTACGCGTTTCGCCGTCTGCATGCAGCGGTGTAGCAACGTCGCGTATCCTGCACGTAGCGTATCGGTAACTGCAAAATATTCTCGCCGACATTTGTTACCGCGCCGTGCAGGATACGCGACGGTGTTGGTTGGTGACGGAACGGTCCAGTGCCAGTGGGCATAGTCACATACATTTCAATACAAAGAATACTTTTTGCCTGATACGTTCCTATTACGGTCCTATGACGGTCATGGAATGGTACGGTGTAGTGGGCAGACACCTTAAAATGTAGAATATCTCCTTTAGTTTTCCTGAAAGTGACGTAATTTTTGTGAGGTATATTGTTTAGAAGAGGTCAGTGCGTATTTGAAAAAAACGTCCCTATTGAATTCCAAAATTGAATAGATATTCGGTATTCGCAAAACATCACGTTTAAGATATTTGTTGTACCCTATTCAGCGATAAGTTATGTTATCCACTCTGATTATTGGCAACTTATGTATATTACATGTAGATAGGTCACTTGTAAAAATGTGGTGATGTTCTAGAAAAATAATTACATAGATTGAGTTCGTAGGTAGCCTGGAGGTAGGGTCTTGACTTCATGTACATGATATGCGTGGTTCGATCCCAGGTGCCGGCATTCCACCCTTTCTTTAAGCTTTTAGATTTTTTTTGAAATGTGAATAAGGTTGTATTTGGGTTGATGGTATAACATCTTTCAATCAGATACATCTTTTAAAAAAAATCGTTTTTATTAATTTTTTGCCGAAAAGGTAAAAGCTGAAGCAAAAAAAATAGAATTTATAGTTTTTCTGTATATATAATTATATATATAAGTATTTTGGAAGACAATAAATTATGTGCCATCTATGTTATATTGTGAAAAGTTTTTTTTTTCAGGTTTCAATACTTTTCAACGTAGTGATGTGAATATTTTGTGCACAGTGAAGCTGAAACACATGACTTTTCATTATTTCTCACAGATGGTGTTGTATATTATTAAACTTTCGGCGAAAATACGATTTCGTGTAAAATTATTATTTATTGTTGCGGTAAAACCATAAACTATTCGATTAGCGAAGCGAATACTGTGACAAGGTATATTGAAATTTAATGGAAGTCCTAATTTTTAATATTCATTTTCAAAGGCATAAATTACAATGCTTATTTTTGGATGAGTTTTAAATAAAAATATTATAGTATCCTCACCATAAAACTTGAATCCTTCTTATAATTATTCCACTTTCGATATTTTCTGTATCAGCTGATTTATTGTTCATTGTTTTGAAATGTATAGATATAATTTGACATGACAGTGTGTTTTGTTTTTATTTTATAATTCGATGTGATGCAGTGTATTGTAACTTTATTTTATGGTTGGATATGATACAGTTTTTTTTATGATTTGACATGATGCTGTTAATATGTTGTAATTTTATTCTATGGTTTATGTGACACAATGTGTTTAATTTTTGTTTTTATAATTTGAAATGATGCAGTATATTTTATTTTTGTTTTGAGTTTTAATTTGATACGATGGTGGTGTTGTGCAATTATTGTTTGTAACTACATATGTATTAAAGGCGTAAGCCGTATGTATTATTATAAATAAATATACATATAAGTTGTTGTATCTAGTTGGTCTCTTTCCTTCGTCTTGACTTTTCGACTCTACTGGTAGTCATTATCAAAAGTATGTTCTATGTAGATATTGTTGGATGCTAACACTTACTTATACTATGTATATGGACTAGAAATGCAAAAGAAAAATTGGTAATGCGACCAATCAAATTTTGGTGTTCTGAGGCTTGAAGGGCGTTGTTTTTTTTTAATTATAGGGATTCTTTTATGATTTTATCAGGTATGAAGGGTGTGCAATACTTACTAACATGTAGGAAAGAGATCATTAGCATTTACCATTACCATATGTAGTGAAACAGTAATATTAATATTGTAAATTCAACACAAGCGAAACTACCATGTAAGGCTTAGAAAAGACAAGGTCACCTTATTCGGTAGTATCCTGGACGTTTCATGTGTAAAATTTACATATTATAATTATAATCTAATACAATGGTTTATTGTAAAAATAACATCGCTACCTAAACATTATAAATTTTGTTAAATGTTTTCTGAGAAAATTTGTTCTGCTAACTAAATATTATAAACTGTCAATCATATTATAGGCTTTTGAATGAAATCTAATAAAATAATGTAGCCAGTTAATATTTTATAAGTCAAAACCTACGTTTTTACTTCAAAAAATGTACCTAGTACCTTACCTCAAAAAATGTAGTACCTTACCTCAATGTAGACCCTCTGAGAATCCTAAAAGTAAAATCAAGATTTCATCCTCAGGCCTTAATTAAAATTGTAATTTCTAGAAATATGTTTCTAAAGAATGTAAAATCTCTTAAAATAATAAAGTTTTTGTGTACATTTTTATGTCTAATTTTTCCCTTTTTGTCTGAGTTTTCGCAGACAACTTAACGCGACAGTACTTTAAAATATAAAGGGTGTCATTTTATCGTTGTTTTTATTACTTACTTTTAGCGTAAACTGTAGCCTAGTTTTGAAAATAAGAGAGAATAGTATCGCTGAGAGAAGTAAAATTTAAAATGTGTCGAGTTCCAAACTATCCTCTCTGTTATGTGATTTAATACGAGTAATTTAATATTACAGTTATTTCGTTAGTTTTCAGAAATAAATAGAACCTTTTTATCGATATGGATTTCAAGCTTTAGAAGTGTCGGGTAAACTATACAGGTATAAAAGTATTTCCATTATTTTGGGACAGCTGTTTCCTGCTTTTGATAGATTAAGTAACAGATTAAGCTTGAATTCCCCATTAGGAAATAGGTGGTAGTCAGCCTTGATCTTTATTTTTGATAAAAATACATCTATTTTGACCTTTTACTTTGTAAATAAGAGATAAACACAATTTATTTTCAATAATGGTTTCCTTGGAGTTCCTGCAACAGATCACACCTCTCTCTTATTTAGTGATTTTTCGAGAGTCCCATATGAACCAGGTATTCGAAGCAGATCACAAATAAGATATTTAACGTCTTTTATTTAAAGTAAGTAATGTTATTCAGTTAGTCGTGGAGTTCCCGGCGAAGAATAATAGGTCTGCCGCTCTTTTCAGTGAGTTTTCGAGTGTTCTGCAAAAGGCAGTCACGTATTTGTGAAACATGCGACGTATGAAAACATTTTACATTTCCAATTCAGCGATGACGTATGCCTCCCATTCTGAATGTCTTAACTTTTATTGGCATGAAGAGTGTGTCATGCATATTTTTCAAATATTGTTGGTCTGCTGGTTACCCCACTGTGAGAAATTCCATGATAGTATGATTGAAGTGTTTAAGATATTATCTTGTTTATTGTGTTATAGAAATTATATTTTAATATTATTTATTGATTTGGTGGTAACGTTGTGGTACATAATTACAAATTACATAATTACAAGTACTAAACATAATTACAAATGTTTGGAGTCAAAAAACTTAACAAATACCACTAAAAATTAATCTACGCGCGACCAAGGTTTCAACAGGTAACCTGTCATTCTCAAGCGCAATATTTGACTAATCTATCTAATATAATCTATTAACCTACAACCTATGTGCTAATGGTGGCCGTTATGCGGGGGATGATGACTTCTCCGAATTGGGAACTGTGTAAGAAGGGGCGAATTGAAGGGTAATGATAATTTCTCCGAATTCGCCAACCATGTAATTGAAGGCCATTCTTTTGATAAAAATATAACTTAGTACCTACACACTAATATTAACCACTACCCCAGACTCGCTTCTTTGGAGATACTGGAAAATAATAAAAAATTTAATACCGTCAATACACTAGTGAACAAGAGCTTAACTACAAATTCGTCCCTTCTTACACAGTTCCCAAGTCGGAGAAATCATCATCCCCCGCATAACGGCCACCATTAGCACATAGGTTGTAGATTAATAGATTATATTAGATAGATTAGTCAAATATTGCGCTTGAGAATGACAGGTTACCTGTTGAAACCTTGGTCACGCGTAGATTAATTTTTAGTGGTATTTGTAAAGTTTTTTGACTCCAAACATCTGTAATTATGAAATTATACTTACTTATTTATTACATGATCAAAGTCAGAAACTTAATAATTTTTTTATGTAACCTTCACCAATGATGGTGTTCTTGGTCAATAAGTTATATACTCAACTAAGGTACCTAGTTTATTTCTCAAAGTATTAAATTGTTTGAGGAATAACAGACTGATAAATGTTTGAAAAACACTTTAGGTAAAGGAGTTATTGGCATAGAATATTATAATATACAAAAGGAAGTGTTGTGGTAGGTAATTTGTTATCGACGTAAATAAAAGACAATATCGCTCTTTGGTCATGTTTTGATGTGGTTTCAAAATGTTATTACAAAATAAGTTAGACAACACTTGTCTTGTCTTTCAGTAGAATCATTCATCAAATACATACATAATACATAACCATATAAATATAATATTATATTAAAAACACCAATATTTGAATACAATCAATTATAGTAGTAATAATAATACAGATTATAAACATTATAAACCAAAGACATTACACATATACGTAACAATACTATGCACTTCTTTATAAAAACATTCCAACTAAGATAGTAAGGGTTAGGGTGCTCTCCCTATATAGTACGTAGAACTGTATATATATATATATATTGTAAAGATTGTAAAGATTTTTCTTGGTATATATATATATATATATATATATATATATATATAACTACTTTAATTATATGATTTAATTATGTACTAGCAATATGTTAGAAAAGGACACAACCCTAACATTTACTATCTCAGGTGGATTTTTTTTTTCTTAGGAGTAAAGTATATTTTACTTAAATTGGGTCAAAAATTGCATAGTCTTGTTATGTATTATATATTTTTTATAAACTCAATGATAACACACACATACTAGAATAAATAGGTTTTACTGTTATTAGTAAAGATAGGTATAAATAAATTAAAATAATCAATTGCATTTTTTTTATAACGTATCAGAGCGTATGTACTGTTTGCATATATGTTTATTATATTTTATTTACTTTCTTATATATTTATTACATATATTATAATTCTAGATTATTATTATGCTCACATTGATACATTATAGTTAGATATACTCCACAAAAACAAAAAAATATATTAAAAATTGTTCCATCGGAGTAAATCTTCAAAAATGTGATAGACTTATTAACTCACCCATGAGAGTAAAACACAACAAATACCAAAACATATTGATTTTAGTAATGAATATATATTAATACAGACGAGATATTGATTCTGTCTTGTAAAGATTTTTCTTGGTAAATGCCTATAATAGATTGCAACTCTTGCAACTCGCCCATGACAGTAAAAATAATAGTTATTATGTATTTAATAAGCCATTTTATGGAGAAAAAAATATAATACCATCGTCTTTTGGACATATTGATAATTTAATTGGAAAAAATTGTAACGACTTTACAGTACACCACAATTCAGAATGACTGTTGGACAATATAACGACCAAGCAAAAATAAAGTATAATTAATAAACAAATAATAAAGGTTAGATATAAGTGTGTCCGAAAAAGTTTATTTTCTAAGATTGTTGTTTTTATTTCACATGGAATATTTTGTTAACATTTTTGTTTTAATTGACTAGACACTACACATAATATAATAAATAAAAACGGATAAAAATAATAAATATTGTTTTATCATAATTTATTAATAATAAAACAAAAACTCGTATTTTATCAAGAACACATTTATTTTGGAATGATATTCGACATAATACTTTATAACATTTATATTTCCTATATACAAGTACACTTTTCCTATATAAAAACACAGATAATATATTATAATTTTTATACTTACATAACGAAAACAAAATAAAAAAATCTGTAGGTAAACAAAATATTTTTAGGATTATCGCAAAATAGTCGATTAAGTCGGATAATCTAAATTCTTTGATTGTATATATTTAACTGTTTTTTTAATAAATAAATGAATTGATATATAATAAATAAATTAACTCTATTTTAGTGGTTTCAGGACCGCTTCTTGAGAGTTTCAATTGAATATAAAGTGTTTAGTAAAACAATTCTTGCTTTTTAAATAGACGTGTTTTATGATAGGTGCAGTTTACATCATATATAGTAAAAATAGGATTTCAATCTAACATGAATTAAAATAAGGAAATGATGTGACAAAATATTAGCAAAATTTAAATTGAAAAACTTGCAAAATGTCAGCTACTTTAAATAAATACAATGATGAAAAAAATAAACCGTGCATATTTCTTAAATATATTTTTTTTTACTTAAATAACAAATTATCCCACTGTGCGTCAACATATTTGTCAAGCCATTTCATAGTATAATAATTAAAAACATAAAGATATTTAATAAAACAATATGTATAAAAAAAACTCTATGAGTGACTTGGAAGTAAGAAAATTATGGTTTTCTATTTATTTTGATTTTCTATATTCAAAAGTTTGAAGTTATCAACTTAATATTAATTTTCATACCGGCCTAATGATGATGTATCATCCATTTTATTAAATTAATTTTTCACAGAAATAACACATATCTGAAAAATAAGATAAAACATATATTTTTTGAAAAATTTAATTTTAATACCCTAAGCTCATTTAATGGCAGCTATCAATTCCTACAATTATATAATTATTATTTTTAATTACATACCAATACATTAATAATTTTTTTTAAATATATAAATATGAACATGTATAAGTAACTTCGCACTATGCGTGTATCTAGATATAATTCTAGGATCCTATATTTCATGTACAAATACTATTCAATTAATGTTTAGTGCCTTTCCCCCTTATTATCAATGCGTAATCGCAATTGATTTAAATATAACATTGTGTTTTGATAATAATTCCAACATTCATTTGATTAAAATAATTACAGTACGTTTAAAAGTGAAACAAGGTGGAATAATTTTGATTAAAATAAAACGCAAAAATATTGATTAGGTGTATTGATATGTATAGCCACGAAAGAACAAATAAAAAGTTAGTAAATAAACTAAACATTTGTTTTCTGACTGGTTAAACTAGCAGTCGATAAAATATTGAACTTAGTTGTTTCGGCACCATTTAGACGGGACATCGCGATCCATTTGAGTTCTGATAATAATTCATAAGCGTCGGGACGCCTTTCTTACCTTTTTGGATTAGATTTTGCACAATGTTACATTGTGCAAACATGGTTTTTCAACCGAGATGTCTCATCTGCACTTTGTGCCCAAATACGGTTTAACAAACAAACAGCAATTATTTTTAGTGTCTAGTAAAGTTTGGTTTAAGTGATTGAGCATTAAAAATGTATCAACAATTTTCGATTAAAATTGTATTAGTGGTTGGCAGACGTGGAGAATATGCCCAATGTAAGTTTTAAGAAATTTCATTTAAAAGCACCCAGATTCTTTTCTCAATATTGTGTTAATTTGATTTTTATTTTGGTATAAGATTTTTTTGAGAATCATTTCGACAAACTGTTTAAGGGCTTCTATTCTCAATATTTGATGAGAAAAAAAATAATATTGAAATAAATAAATAAATACATACTTATATCGTTCATGAGTCAGAAAGCATTGCTTACTGAAGAGAATAAATCTATGTTTCTATTTATATTCACAAACAAGGATTAACTCCTATTCCAAGTGTTAAGTCAGATTAAGTGACACTCACAAACAGAAATAAGCATTTTAAGTTTTGCAAGTACGGTTTTTTATTTATGTAGTCAGGAATAATTTAAAATTCTATCTAGTTAAGCCAGTCTAAACATTTATTTTCTTTCTGAGAATGACTGTTCGATTTAAAATCGAGGCATATATTTTTGAAAGTCTGATAGAATTTTATTATCCAATTTCTTCCTTTATATAGTGGATTATATAAATTGAAATAGATAATCCCGATTCAATGAAATTATTGCCAAAGTGAAGGTTTTATCGATCGACGAAATGTATTTATTTCTCACTCGATTTCAATATACCTCCAAATTATGAGTTATATTATTCAATCGAGTAATTGAAAAAAGTAAATTTTAAATCAGTAAAATGTGGAAACACTACCAATTACAAATAAAATATTTAATATCAAATCTAATAAATACACCAATAATGTTAATATAATTCACAGTGATACATTTTATACATTAATTAATAATAATAAGCCAATTATAAGTAATTTACAGAGAATGTAAATTAATATTTTTTTCAGTTTAGTATCTCATACTGTGTTTCTCTTCCTTTATGAAATACAAATTCTTTTGAAATCTTATTATGTTCGTGCATTCAGGAACAAACTGAAACATTGTTGTTCAGGAAAAGTCACGGCGCCCTTGAGATGGTCACGGATCATTAAACGGTGCCAAATATAATTTGTCCATTCGTTATTATCTTTCGTAAAATCTCACATATTCCAGACAATTAACATTAACAATTAAGCATTAGACGTGGCACTCCTACTGAATCTTTACTTTTTATTGGCAAGGATAAGATAATCTGCATGTTTATTAGTTGCAATAAGTCCGCTGGCTACCCCACTTGTGGGATATGCGGTGATGGTTTAGTAGAATTGTGGTATAAAATTGATAAAACAATTTCAATATGATCATGCGTGTACCTGTTTATTTTCAATTTCAAGAATATCGTTTTTTTTTGACACTTTTATGTCTTCTGAAAAAAGTATAGGCATATTTATAAAGTACATAAAAAAGTGAATACGTAATAAATCGTTCTAAAAACCTTGATCGGATTTTATTTCATTTTCAAAATTAAATATACATACATAGATGAAAGAATTAAAAAAATTCAATAATATTATTCATGATAAAATTACGAGAAATATAAGAGATATTTTTACTTCGTTCTTTATAGGGTATCCTCATCTATTCTGTAAGTTTATAAGTGTTATGCAAAGGTAGTAAAATATTTCATGAAATTTTTCAGATCAGCGATGAGGTTTGCCATGCATAGTGAACTTTTTATTTTTTATAGCAAGACAGGACATGACATCAGAAAAGCACAACCTGAGTGTTTATTACATACATACAGAGCGTTTCATGGTTTCATCCCTTAATGCCGTGATGGTATAGAAAATTTAATAGATCAATAGGAAAAAGAAGAAGATACCAAACTGAAAAAATATTAATTAAATAGATATTAAGAAAATAATATTTAAATTTAGTACATAAATATCAAAGCTTAATACATTAATAACAACAATCATAAATAAGTCAATAATAATCATATCATAATTATTAATATTTATTCCATACTTAATTCACTAAAATGGATGACATGTAGTAGATAAGTTTAATTTATATAATAGTTCAACATGGCAACATAATATAAAATGATACAAAAAAAAACTGACATTCAATTGATTTATTTTTACCAATATTTGTGTACACACCACCATTTTAAATTCTTAATTTAATTAATATCATAATAATAATAATAGTACATAAATTCAAAATAAAACAATTTCGTTTCATTTTATAGATACATAATATTGTGTACTTTTATATTGGTTTTTAATTATTTATTTCGGACAATTCGTTATAGCAGTAGTCACATTATAGATTAAGGCATCAAAACATGAAAACATCGATGAATATCAAATACAACACAGTAGTATTATATAATATTACTTCATTATTAATAGTTTTAACTAATAAACACTCACTTTAATTTCAAATTGTAAATCATCTTTATATAATAAAATAACGCCTTTCATTTTTTTCATCGCTGCTGAAAATGAAGCGATGCAATTGACACACAGAGTAAATTATTGGCCGACATTTTGATGATATTATAAAAAGCACTATCGATCCATTTTCACATTTAATCTTGTCATTTCATTCACGTAGGTGTGGCTGGCGTTTTTTCAAAACCCATTACGACAGTCTCAAGGATAAACTTGATTGTTATTTTGTAAATATTCTCCACATTGGGTGTGTAGCGGTCGCCTAGAGTAGCCTCCACAGCTTCCAAGAATGGTTTCTCGATTCGCTGAAAAAGAAAAAAAATCTTCAAATGACAAATAAGTACACGGTCATGTGTAAGAATGAAGAACCATCGTAGTAAATTAAGGTTTTCATGGTATTATTATGGAATCACGGTAAAATTTCAGCTAAGATTATTATTTGATAAATTAAATTGATTAATTCTCTAGTTTATTCATGTAATTACCTATGTAGGTTTTTGCCCCGAGAAATTTTAATCCTTCTAAATTTGGTCGATTCCATGAGCACAAATTTAAGTATTTGCATTTTTTTGTACACAATTCTGTAGCATAAAATGACACCATACCTAATCTAACCTAACATACAATCAGTCAAACGTTAAAATAATTGCAAATAAATGTGTTATAACATAAAAAAAACACCAGACCTAACCTAACCTTACCTACAATCACGTAATACGTGAAAATTCAAGTATACTTTTGATACGTCTAATGCGTATGAAAAATGCAAATAATTAAGTTTGTGCACAAAAATTCACACAATTCTACTTGATTCTTATTTTCCAGGTGAAATACTACGTATCCATATTAAAAATAATTCAAAATAATAGATGTTTGAATACGTTATCTGAAAAAATCATATATCTCTTTCCAGTTATTTATAACATGCAATCATTTTGCAGTTAATCTGAATGGGCTGATTCTATTACAAATATTCTTGTGTATTCGAAATTTCCTCCGCTGCCAAATATTTAAGGTAATATTCTGATTAATATTGCCAATTTTGAAGTAGGTACATAAAAAATCAGAAATTTAAAACTACATATTTGATATCAATACTTTTTCATTTTATCAAGACATTTAAATTATAAGAGTTTGAATACTGAAATGTCTGGGACAAAATATTAAACCTTGGTACACTGAAAAAGAGATTTTAAATTCGACGAAGTACCAAGTTTATGTTATCATTACAATAAAAGTAAAATGAAGTTTGTTAAGACAGATTTTATACATTTTTATGTAGGTATTATAAACAAAAATAGAAAACTTAAAAGTTTTTATTTTGTTGAAGCAGAAAAATAAGATGGAGATGAAAAAAACATTTAATCTTCTCTATTGTTTAACACAACATAAAGCAAAGTTATGGACTTTTAAGTAGGAATTTATTAAAACATATGTCAAAGTTTATAAATGTGTTGCGCATATTTTATTGTTTAAGTTCAAGAAAAAGTTAAACTAATGTTAAAGTTTTTATGTCATTCAAAGTCATCTGTGATTTTTCGTTGATATACATAAAACTCAGAAAAAAATTGTCGTTAACCCATTCTGTCAACAAAAATTTATTTTATAATTATTACAAATGATAAACTAGCGGTAAAAAGCGCTAAAAATACATTATTATTTTATTTGGTAGACCTCATACAGTAGTTAATTAATTGTAATAACGTCTTCGTAAGATATACCAATTAGAGGGTTATTCCCGGGAATTCCTGGGAAATTAAATTCATTTTCAAATTTCCCGTTTCCCGGGAACAAAAATAATCCGGGAAAAATAACCCTCTAATACCAATTATCAGTAATACCTTGAAATAATATGTACACTATAAATTATAGAATTCAACTCCCTCTGATGAAGATAATAATAATTTTATTTATATGTTTTGGGAACATAGTAAAAGAGTTTGTCACTTTACTACAGAATTTTTATCAGATTCTTGGTACTCTTTAAAAAATGACAGTTGTTAAGAAAGAACTATGATTACACAATAAAAAATTAATAAATATGTAAGTTATAAAAATAGATTCGCATTATGTTAGCCCGGGCAGTTCAAGGTAGTGCTGTAGAGATAAAATAAAGTTGATCTTGTCAATAAAACAAATGTAATAAATTCGTAAAAGGAGCTTTTGTTTGCCAAAGTTCCATCGTATATTTTCCCAGGGGTTTACACAAGTGCGTAGTTAAGTAGAAAAAAATATATAATTCTACAATTTATACGCGGGATGATGAAATTTGTAGAAGGAAAAAAGAACACAAATAAAGTAGAACACTCAAGGAGAAATATAAGAAAAAACAACGTTGAACAGTTATTTTTGAAGATTCAAGGATAATAGAACAAGGATAAGAGTGTTAAACAAAACCCATCATTGATTGTACAGCAAGATAATTGAGCACATACTAATGTCAAACACACAAAAAAACAGGAAAAGTTTTATTTCAACTTTACTATAGTGGTTCATGCCTATTTTGTTAGACTCTCTTGTCTAGTGTTTTTAATATTCCAAAGTTTGTTTTGTGATTCTCATTTCAACTAAAATTTAGATACCTAATGGATTGAATAATGATATTCAAACATTTGCTTTTATTTTTTTCAAAAAGTTTTGGGTAAGACTCTTAGAAAAGGTACATTAGAAGTTT
This sequence comes from Athripsodes cinereus, assembly GCA_947579605.1. Lineage (NCBI taxonomy): Eukaryota > Metazoa > Arthropoda > Insecta > Trichoptera > Leptoceridae > Athripsodes > Athripsodes cinereus. The sequence continues at coordinate 9,590,686 of OX388320.1, read as the reverse complement.
CACAATCCAAGCAAATTTAAAAAAAAAAATAGCATTCAATAGCTTTTTTCATTTGATTCTGACAAATTTTTATATTTCATAAAATCAAACATTAATGTAAACGCCAACATTCTTAAAGCTAAAAATGCACAATGATCACTATGCATTATTCCGTGGTTTTTCAATTGTATTCCATAACTCCTTTGGTTAGAAGTGAACGTTAAATCTCTTCCAAAATTCTAAAGGTGTCAAAATAGCTATTTAAATAGGCGTTTCGAACTTTTTTTTTCTACTCGTTAGGAATAAACAAGCAGGCTTAAATAAACTTTTTTTTAGTAGAACAGTACTCATAAAATTTATGAGTTATTAATTTAATTAATTCAAAATATTGAAAATACATCCCATTTGTTTCCTTGTGGCATTTAGTATAATATGTTAGAGGATTAATGTTTTACAACGTGAAAAGGTTTCGTAGAAGGTAAAAGTTAATTTATTGCTTCGCGTAGAAGTATCCTGGTTCGAATCTTGGAAAAAACATTGAAAATGATGCTTCTATTTTGATAGTAGATAATTGACGAACTCGCTTTTACCAGCTATCTACCATTATAGAAAAACGAAATGTCATCAGACTTCATCCATTCATTACCATCACGGCATTTCTCACTAGTAAGGTAGCTAACGAATCAACTGCACGTAACAAACATGCAAGTTGTCCTTTCCGTACCAATAGAAGTAAAGACATTCAGGACAGGTGGCATATCTCATCTGAAGATCAGCCTTCATCTATTAACTAAAGTTTTAAGTATTACTACTACTACTATACCATCACGGCATATCCCACAAGTGGGGTAACCAGTAGACCAATTGCATGTAAGAAACATGCAAACTGTCATCTTCGTGCCAATATAAAATCAAGACATTCAGGATGGGTGACAAACATCATCGCTGAATTAAAGATGTACAATGTCTTAGTTTTTTGAACACCTGCCTTTTACAGGACACTCGAAAACTTACGGGGAAGAGTGGGAGACCAATTCTATACCGGGTGCTCCACAGGATAATTTCGTGGTCATTTAATTAATAATGAAATATCCATTTATGTCTTTAGCAATAAAGAGAATAAATAAATATCCTTAAATATCTATAAATGAAATATTCACTTAAATGGTTTATCTTCAGTAAATAAGTTTTAAACATCCATTTCAATCAAATCAAATCAAATATTACACTGAAAGAATGCGAAGAACGAATTATACTAATACACTGCGTTGTCTCTCTCACTACGATGCGTATAGAGCTATGCGCCTTCTCACTCTTTTACTTGTGTATTGCTGTGTTAATGAAGTAATTACTTACCTGTTTGACATTGTTTCTTCTGCTGTGTTTGTGTGCGGTGTGACATTCGAGTTGATTGGTGTTTTAATATATTATGTATTCAATAATTGTGCAGTGTATCTGCGTTATAAAAATAATGTTAAGATATTTATCTATAAATTCTAATAAATACATATTATGAATCTAGACTTTTTACGTGATGTAGATGAACAATATAATCCAGATCAATACGAATGTCACACGGCATTGGAGTGTAATGATATTATCAATTCAAAATGTGATGATAATGATTTGTTTATATTGCAGCAAAATATCAGAAGCATACGAAATTTTTTTGATTGTTTTATAGTGAATTTAAGTCAGCTTGATAGATTACCAGATATAATTGTTCTTTGTGAAGCACATCTGAATGAATATAGTGAACCTTTTGACATACCTAATTACACATTTCACCATAGCAATTATCATATAAATAAGAATAGTGGAGTGGTTGTGTTTGTGAGAGATAATAGCTATAATACAACAGTGAATGAGATTAGAATGAATAATGTTAATTGCCTGCAAGTAGATTATTATAAGAATAATATATTGTATCGCATAGTTTCTGTGTATAGAACGCATCAATCAGATGTTTATGAATTTATTAGCGAATTTAGAACAATACTGAATAGCTGTCGAAGTATGAATGTTATAATTGTCGGTGATTTTAATGTGAATGTGGCAAAAGCATGCATTAGTCCAATTAAGAATGAATATATGAATGCGCTAATCGAGTTTAATTTTAAATTGTGCACTGACTTATATAGTAGGGAAGTGGAGGGGCAGACACCATCTTGCTTGGATCATTTTTGGTGTAATGTACCGATAAATAGACTGAATGATGTATGTACTGTAGTTTGGAAGAGCGGTATCACGGACCATCACACATCTATATTCTTACAGAAATCTATGAGTGCTGTGCAGAACGACAGAGTAAGTCTCTATGAATCGAAACAAAGGATTGACTTTGAGGTGTTGAAAGTGAGATTGAACAATGAGAGTTGGACGAGTGTATATGATTCGTTTGATGCTAATGTATGCGCGAAAAATTTCCATGATATTTTACAGGGTCATTTGCTTAGTGTAGAGCGGGTGGAACGGACAAAAAATGACAGACCGTCAAAGTATAATAGACTGAAACCTTGGATCACTCATGGTCTGGTGGTTTCAATAAGATATAGAGAAAAACTGCATAAAATTGTAAGGAGACATCCTTATGATGTGAATCTTAGAGATAGGTACAGAAAATATCGTAATATGCTAACGCAGTTAATAAGAAAGGCTAAGATTGAATATTATTCTGGTAGGGTGGCCCATGCTGAGGGTAACGTCAAGCAGGTTTGGAAATCTATAAATGAAATCATTAATGGAAAAAAGGAAAAAACTGAGATCAAAAAGATTAATGTGAATGGAAGGACAATAGAATATAGAGAAAATCCAGTTGAGATGGCCAAGTGTTTCAATGATTTTTTGCAGATGTGGGTAAAAATCTGGCTCTACAGATAGATCCAAATTATACTTGTGAAGAGATGGAACCTGACTCTCTTAATAAGCCTGGGTTTAGTATGTTTCAGCCGATAAACTCCGAGATAGTATCAGGGATCATTAAAAATATGAGGGGTGGGTCTACTCCGGGCTATGATAGAATATCTGTGAATATACTAAAGCATAATTCTTCGTCTTTGTCGGGGCCAATAGCGCACATAGTCAATGTCAGCTTGAATAATGGTGTTTTTCCGGAGGTATATAAAGTAGGATTGGTAACACCAATACATAAATCCGGAGATGCATCCAATATGTCTAATTATAGGCCTATAACCCTGACATCAAATGTCTCAAAAATTTTTGAAAAGATAGTGAAGAAACAACTCATAGATTTTATTAAAATGGAGGGATTGTTAGCCTCAAATCAATTTGGCTTTAGGGAGGGTGTTGGTACGGATGATGCTATATCTAGGCTAACTTCTGTAGTGTACAGAGCACTGGATACCGGTGAGAAGTGTTTGGGTGTCTTTATAGACCTAAGAAAGGCATTCGACAGCGTCAGTCATGTCGGCCTCTTGAACAAATTGAATGGGATTGGCATATGTGGTAGTGTTAGGAGATGGTTCCGAAGTTTTGTCCAAAATAGAACACAGCATGTGCGGATAAATACAACAATTGGTCCCAAAAGGGTTACACAATTCGGAATACCTCAGGGCACGGTACTTGGACCTATCTTGTTCATTATTTACGTGAACGAAATATTTTCCCTGCCGATTATGTCTACAATACTCTCCTTTGCCGACGACACGGCTATGATCGTGAGGGGAGAAACATGGGAGGAGGTGTTTAAAAGGACGAATATAGAAATAGCCATTCTTAAGGATTGGTTTGATAAAAACCTGCTGTCTTTGAATGCTGAAAAGACAAATTATATTGTTTTCTCACTTTATAATAGAGGACTTCCAGTGTTGCATGATATAGCAGTGTACGATAAGAATTGTTCGGGATCTTTGGGTGACATAGTGGCTTGTGCCTGTCCTTTGATTTCTCGGGTGGATAGTGTTAGATATTTGGGGATTACGATTGACTCTGGGGTAAGATGGAAAAATCATATAACTACAACAGTAGAAAGATTGAGGAAAATCTTTTATATTTTCTATAGAATCAGGGATGTGCTTGAAATGAAATTACTCAGATCGACCTATTTTGCACTGGTTCAGTCAATACTGCAGTATGGGATAGTTGGCTGGGGAGGTACTTATAAAACGACACTCAAATCAGTAAACGTAGTACAGCGCATGATAATTAAAATTATACTGAAAAAGCCCTTTGACTATCCCACAATCGATGTATTCAACGACTTCCCGGTGCATACGATTGACAAACTGTTTAGGAGAGCAGCACTTTATCAGATTCATAAGGACTATTTTATCCACGGATATAACCCTGAAGATGTCGTGATTCCGAGTGAGAGATCACGAAGAGAGACAACATTGATTAGGGTCCCCAGAAAAGGTACGACTACCGGTCAGCATCACTACGAATTCTTGGGTGTTGGGTGGTATAATTCTCTATACTCTAGGTATAAACATGACATCCATGCTGAACCAATTACTGTCAAAAACCTTATTAAAAAATACCTAAAAGAGATATGAGTATTTTTTATTTTTACTATGTATATAAGATGTATGCGTGAGGGTGTATATGTGTGTGTGAATGCAATGGTGTGTATGGAGAGTAGTATGCTTGCATTGTGTGTGTGAGTGCCTTATCTTGATTGCCTGATACCTCTTAGGCCCATCATTGGGCTGGTTCGGGTTAAATATTGAGCATATTATTATTTTATTTTTATTTTTTGTGTGTATTTATGTGTTTTTTTTTTATTTATCTTGTCGCATATCTTATAGGTGTGACTGATTGGGTATATATGAATTGTTTCTACCCTAAGATATAGGGTTGAGATAAAACAGAATATGTTTATATGTATGTAGTTTACTCCTCCCCAAAACATGAGCTATGCTCAAATTGGGGAGTACTTGAATTTATTACTTTGTCATATGTTATTGTTTTGTTTTATTGCATGTATTTTTTTTTGATTAATAAAAATATTTGAATTTGAATTTGAAAAAATAACCCATAAAATTTATCAATCATAATTTAATATATCTTTCAAAGTAGGTATCATCTAAGTATTTAATTTCAAAACCTTCATAATAATTCTCCAATTATAAATTAATTTGTTTTCAATTTTCATTAGGTTTTTAGACAGACAAATCAGTATAAATGACATTTAATGATATTTTAGGATAAATAAATGCGTCGTTTACAACAAATTCAGATAAATCACTTATTGATTATATTTATGAGTTGTTTTAATGTTGTTTTGTTTACTGTGTTTGTTGTACAATGTTGATGTGCAACGTGGATAAATAAATAAATAAAAAATAACATGATTGGTCATTTATGAATAAATGTATATTTATAAAACAATAAATTTGTTTTAATTGTTTTTTATATAATAGACAATTCCTTTAATTTTCGTACATTTATGAAATTCTAGAAATATAATGTTAAAAAAATAGTTAGTTATCACAAGTTATATAAAATAGCTCAAGAAAATAGATGTTTTCGATTCCTTAACAAACAGCGAATATCAAAAAAAAAATTGAAATAATATTAGTAATTTGATCACTTTTTAGTGAACCAAACGTTTGTGTGTTAATTTTTTGAAAATTCATTTTGATATAAAATTTAAAATGTATAAAAAAACACTGTTGATTTTCTTTGTGATACAGAAAAAAAAATTAAAATAGTATAATTCCTTGTGTTCCATTTAATCCTATTACTATATGGCTTTAGTGTAACTACATATTTCAGAATAAATAAAATAATTATTATCTTTTTACCTTATATATACAAATCCTCGAAGTAATAATTATTAATATCAAATATTATTATTCGTTATTACATCATGGAATTAAATATATCCTCCGCAACAAATATAAAAACGATTATTTTAACAAACCTTATAATACTTGATCCATGTCGTCTTATTAGCTAGGTAAGTCAAACGATTAATAATAATCTTGGGGTTGGAAGTCTCGCTTTTTTATTCATCGATATATCAAGATAATATTATTAAAGTCGACGATGGATAAAAAGTCTGAGGTATGAAAAAATCATTCCAAAAGTCAAAGAGGAGTTCAACTCATCATATAAGTTCTACGAAATCACTGATTTCAATATTATAGTCGAAATTTTACTTGAAAATTCAAGTCATTAAATTATGGGCACAACTAGATTTCGACAAGAATTTTACAACTGTCCCGCGGAGTCTCTGGCAAAGAGAAGATCTCTCCCTTTTTCTGTTAGATTTTGAGTGATCTGTAACAGACAGGTATTTGAAAAACATCACGTTTAAGACATTTATATCTTCAGTTCAGCGACAAGGTATGCCACTCACCCTAGATGTCTCAAATTTTATTTGGCACGATGAGGTCGTCTTGCGTGTTGACAACATTTTCATGTCATGTCACCATTGTGTTCAATTTACGTGCCTAAATATTGATAAATGACGATGCTTTTACAAAAAAAGTAACAAGAGTATAATGAAATCGATGGTGTTGTTGGAGACTTTGATAGATGGCGCTTTATTCGTCTCTGAATTTATTTGGTTGAAGAATTACGTGTATCTAACGAAAAGCAATTTGGAAAATGTCAATTACACAATATTGCTTATTATTATTTTAGGGTAAAAATATAATTGCTTTCATGTATTTCAATATCATACTAATAATATAATATTTTAAATTACAATCGTTACAAACAGAAATTCTAAATGGTAAACCAGTATAATAATGAGCTTTCAATCAAAAACGTTTAGGAATGTTGTAACACAAATTTAAACATTGAATGATAAAAAATATGTTTGGTTGTATACCAACATATTATTTATATTTTGTAGGATACGTCAGTCATGCCAATTTAGCAAAAATATAAAATTTACTATACGGAGCTTTAATTCTTTGGCGAGTTTAATGTATAAAATAGAAATTTGTTAACATTATGTTATAAAATGAGTTGTGTAAAATAAGGAATTTTATTTATTTATTTATTCATCAAATATAAAGTCTACGCCTTTTTACAATAAACAAGTACAAGAAAATTATACAGTCTTCAATTAAAAAAAAATGTAAAACAATAACCTATGTCCTGTTTAGAGCAGCACAGGACAGGAAGATTTTCGCCGGAGCGATCTCCAACTTCGGGGGGACCTGACATGGCACAGAAAGAAGAAGAATAACAGGAAGATACAGGATGTAAGGATTTATAAATTTTGAAGAATTGTTAAAAGTACTGTGTAATCGATAGCCATTTTGAAGGTTAGCTAGCAGAAATAGCTTGTGTGATAGATAGGCTGAATTTTGACACAATTTCATAGAAAAGTATTTTTTTTGAAAACTTGTTTTAAGAGAAATCAGAATCATAGTGTATGAGAAATTGTATGAATGTAGAAGAAGCGAAAGAAGTGTGGTAGGATAAGGCCTTTCGTTAGTAATGAAATATAAAAATGATAAATATAAAAGAAAATTATATCGGGTGTTTTTTTTAGACTTGTGGTTTTCAATCTGGCAATACTTTTTTTGGAGTTGGTCTTCTTGAGAGCTATTACTTGATTTATGCTCAGTTTGGTTTGCCATTTCATAATAAATTGACTTACTCCTGAACAAGCGCCTCGCACGTTCGGTGAATGGGCCCAAAACGAGATGGCCATCGATCCCGATTTTCACAAGAAAATTTTGTTCAGCGATGAAGCTCACTTATGGTTGAATGGGTGGGTTAGTAAACAAAATTGTCGCATTTGGAGTGCTGATAATCCACAAGCCATTGTTTGGACGCCGTCACATCCTCAAAAAGTCACTGTTTGGTGTGGTCTATGGGCAGAGGGAATCATTGGTCCATATTCCTTCAAAAATGAAGTCGGCCATAATGTTACAGACAATGGAGAACGCTTTAGAGCCATGATTAATGATATTTTCGTGCCTGAATTGGAAGATGTTGATGTGGACGACCTTTGGTTTCAACAAGACGGCGCTACATGACATACAGCCAACGAAACAATTAATTTATTGAAGGAAACTTTTGGTGAGCGTATTAGCTCACGTCGTGGACCTGTGGCGCCGCCTCCAAGATCGTGCGATTTTACACCGCTGGACTATTTTTTGTGAGGTTATGTGAAGTAACTTGTCTACGCAGATAAACCCGAGACGATTGACGCCTTGGAAGAGAATATTCAGCGTGTTATTGCTGACACACGGCTCCAATTGCTGCAAAAGTGATCGAAAATTGGGGCTCTCGGTTGGACTTTATTCGAGCCAGCCACGGCGGACACTTGCCTGAAATCGTTTTTAAAACATAATGGCAAACTCTTATCTTTATAATAAAGCTAAATTCTTGGCCATAACATTCAATTATATGCGTTTAATTTCTTCTTGAAAACCACAGGTCTAAAAAAAACACCCTTTAATTGTGATGCTGAGTATAAAAGTAATAATTTCTTTTTTTTATATTGATGTATCCTTATAACATTGAATACAACCTCTCTCTTTCAATATAATCATTTATATCTACTTGTACGTGTGTGTTATATTATAATACCTTCTCCTCCTTTGATCAAAGAATTACGACAGAGTTCCTTTACAAAACACTGGTATGAATCTCTCTTTTACATATACTATGGTCTTAATAATTATAAAATAAAATATAAATTCTTTGAAAGTATTTAGACCGACACACGATATATCACGTGTTCTTAAATGTGAAATATTGCGAGCAAAAAACACTTTTATTATTTTTTAAAAGCTATTATGGATAGTACATAGTAACACATAAACATATTATAACATGTATACTGAGATTAGGGCAATAAAACCCTTAGAAGTGTTTGAGGTAGATGACGTTTATTGATAAAATTAAGATGAAAGATTTAATACACACTGATCTTTTCCATCACGATGCGGGCGAAGTAGATATCATAAAAAAAATGTGAGCGTCGCATTTTTCCTGATTGCCCCTATTACGAAGATCATAAAATTGAGGAAATCTACTGCGATATAAATGGTAAAGGTCATAGGAGGCTCATTACAGTTCTATGTAGGTGTATTCGAATATTTCCTCGGGGAAAATATATTCGATGATACAGAAAACGTACAAAATTATACACCTATTGCATTTGTCGCTGTTATTCAAATTGATGAACATCGCACAATGCCGACATGAATTCATTTTAAAATGCAAATTGATACCGAGAAAACTTAAATAAAATAATAAACAATAATCTTTTCTTCCAATCTTTCTAATCAAATTAAATCTCAGCCAATTTTAAATTGTGTATGTTATTTATATATTTTACAAACGAAACTATCATTATAGGGCTTACATAAATAAACACCAGCTTATTTATTTGGTAGTCAATCAATTTGGTAGTTTGGTAATCAGGTATTTATGAGAATGCGGTGTAATTCAGACTATGGTCCCCTGCTAAGTGGTGGAGACGGCTGTAGACCTGATTATAGGTAATGTTTGTAACCATCTATTGAAGGCAAAATATTTGGACCGGATAAAGACATTAAGTTTTTGGTAGTCCAACAGATGGGACCACAATTAAATTAAATATTGTTTTAATCTATTTATTTATTGGTTTTTCATTCTTTCCTATACCTACATTGATCACAACATATATAATTTTAAAGGAAAATGTATTCAAACATAATATAATCAATGTAAAATAATCATTTAAGTAACCAATAGTAAAGTTATTCGGCGACATTCTTGACTATTCAAAATTTTGTTATGTAAACTTGAGTGACAGCTTCATGTGTAGATATATTTTAGTGAATAGATTTTGCCATTGAAGAGTTTCTTATTTGATTGCTTAATTAAATTACTTTGGGAAATAATTTAGTTGACCAACTAGGTGTTTGTTTTAAATCAAACTGAAATTGATTGCTTTACCTTTTACTTGGTAACTATGTAATAATAAGTTCAACATGCCACTAACTAAATATTAGTCTGATCCATAAGTTAAAGAAAGTTTTGATTGATACTTAATATTCAGTGAAAATTAATGTTAAATTTATATTTATATGGTATAACTTGAAATATTTTAAATCACTAAATAAATATTCAAATACATAGGTATATTATGTGTATTCTTGTTTAATGGACTAAATATGTGTGTATAAATTAATATTGTGATGAAAATGTTTTTATTCTCCTAAGAGGAAGTGTCCTTTATAAGATTGAAAGAGATTTTGAACAAGGATCCTTTTATCTTATCAGAAAACAATATTTTTTTCAAATCATATCGAACTTTTTATTTGTGTCCTGACAATTTCAAATTGATATAAAATGAGAGATGAAAATGTTTTTTACCCAAAAATATTCCGCTTTGAAGCCAGGTATCTTCCTATGCGTGGAACCAACTTGATAGAGATATTCAAAGAATGTGTCCAGGTCATCTAGTCCTTTGATGCCTTCATCCAGAGTCTGCATAACATTATTCGCATGCTCTGCCAGTTCTAATGACTGAGCCTGCTCTTCTCTAGTCTTCAATTCTTTGAATTTTTCGAACATGTTTAGAAGATCACTGTGCTCTTCAAATAATCTGAAACAAAGAAAAATAAAAATAAATAACCTTCATTAAAAAAAAACCATGAATCTCGTAACATTTTGGGTCTTGAGTAACAATTGGGTTACAGTAAGACAAATATGATGGTTTCAAAACATAATAGAAAAACGTCCAATCGGATATTTTATTAACTTATTCAAGATAAATAAATAACCTTCTTTAAACTGGCAAAGATATGATCATTACAAAAGAAGACTCGAGAGAATGATCCAGGAGTTGTGTCAGTGATCTCCATCTTTTTGAAGCATTGAAGATTTGGATGAATCAACAGTCGTATGACCGATCTCAGTGAGACAACTGAATATAATTAATTTATCGTGTTATTTAGTTTATCCCCAAAAAGAAATACCTAATCAATGATGTTACAATTAATGTTGAAGTAAAAATAATGGCTTTCCCATCGAAACGATACTTTGCTTTGAACCTAATTTAGATGGATCATATAAACATACATAAATTAAACCAAATGTTTGCATTTAAGCTTGGATAATATACGTATTCAAAGCTCATAAACTTGTTCTCATTACACTGATAACCTTTCCAAGTTAAGTTAATCTTTCGTGTTGAAAGACTATAGACTTTTGAGTAGCGGTTGAAACAAATTGCTGGTTCATATGAAATAGGTAGTTACTCATAGTATTGTTAATCGTCACTAATGGCTTTCTATGAAATTCGAACAAAAACAGTAGTCACGCGATAGTAATTACTGTATGTTGTAAGTAATTGTAAGGCTTTGATAAAATTAGCGTGTGATGGCATTACAAAGAGTATAGCTATTAAATGATAACCAAGTTGTATGACACATGAAAGAGGAATAACTATTATGAATTATCGTTGTTTTCAGAAAGCTTTATAATGAATAGGCTATAAATTGTAGTGAATTAAAAATCAATGTGAATATTGCAAACTATTCCGTTTATTGTCAAAACTTTTAAGAAATTAATTTCCATGTAAATAGGTGGAGGATCCGGCGAATAGGTTCGTGTTTGTTTAATTTTTTTTATAAAAAAGTTTATTTTTTTATCAAATCAGACCTATATATCTCTTTAATATTGAAAAAGTTTCACAGCAGATGAAGAAAAGTTAAACAAAAAAAAAAACATTCTTCATGTAACTGGACACGAAGAGCGTACTCTTTGGTTTAGGAATATCATTCATTTTACTATCACGGCATCTTCTATAAGTGGGTTATGATACGTCTACGTACGCCCACATTGCTACATCCAACGGACGAGCACACAAAATGTTACGATATCGTCCCACCAGGACGTTCGCATCATATCAATATACAAAAAAATCAAAAGAGAAATTATCTAATATTTAAAGCAACGAATTTACATGAATTATACATAAGGTAAGTATATAAATTGGCTCGTAACCCCCAGTCTTCTATGTACAAAGCACATAGAGGACACATAGAAAATTATATGATAGAGAAAGTATATAAAGAAAGTTACAGTTATATTTGCAAGTAAAACAGATTAATATATTGGCTCAAGTTCATGTCTAGGTATAAATCTACTTGGTCTGCAAGAGGAATGCATTGTGTGGGTGACAGGTACATAGATATACTTACATAAAGTTCAGAGAATTCCTTATCCTTTGGTTTCATCATTTTCTTATGGTCATCATATCATTACTACAGAATATATATATGTAATTTAAGCAATAATGTTTCTTCTGTTAGCATACTTTACGTTGCAAAGATTCTACTTATTTCTTTTCTTGAGTAGGATTATAGATATATATCTCTAAGTAAACAATCAAAAATTATGTATCAAGTGCAAAATAAGATTTTCAAAAGTAATTCACAGCTTCCAGGAAGATGGTACAGTCTCTATAGCAAATGAGATCTCCATTCTACTCATCATTTTCTCCTTAGCGAGACAGGGGAGCCATCCAGCCTTAAGATGGTCGAGGGTTCGAACCTCGGCGACAAGATATTTCAAACTATAAATAGGTTATCTGGATTCCACTTACAAAGAGGCTAAGAAATGCACTTTAAACAGAATAGAAGCACAGAAGGTACTTGTAGGTATAATATGGATTTCAACAAAAAGATGAATTAAGTTATGTGGACATTTATTGTGTGCAAATATTGTATAACAAAACAGTTACTTCGAAGGTAGACTTGTATGAAATAATATACTTTACAATACGAGAATCATGGAAGTACTAGAGAATTTGAATTGTGATATTACAACATTAAAATTTATAAACAAATTGAACCAATCATTCTTCATTCAACCACAATAGCTTAATTTAATACACAAAGGAAAATTATTATATCTATTACTATATTCAAATGAACCCGTGACAGGGTAGGGAACATATCATTATCCACATTATGCAATATGACTTTAGAAATACAATCACTTACTAATTACAAAACATGCCGTCGGCGTCAAACACCAAGTTATGCAAATTAATGGTGAGATGCAGTGGTTCTTTGGCGGTAGGGTCCAGAGAAAGAGGACTTACTCAAATGTCTCTAGGGCGAGAGCTGAACATACCAAGAGGTTCGAAGGTGGTGGCTGAGACAGAACATGGCAAATTCCGTCCTCAGAACGGGCGATCCTATCTTCTCAAGAGGCGGGAGAACATCTGTGCGTCCATAGGTTCATACACTGTTCTCAGTTTACTGAGTATGGGACATCACAATAAAAGCAAATACAATGGCGAGACACCTAGGTATGTATCGGCGCTATCAATCACCTGCGACGCGACATTAAGTGTTCCATATTACGGTTAGCAAATCGTCACAGATTATTATTATAGACGGTGGTATTGAAATAATTATTACATGAAACTTTAAGGTGGTTACCAACAAGATTAATTACAACTACACATACTCAAGTACATGAAATAGAATACTGAATACTTCCAGAGGTTAGTCGTTACGTAACCGTAAGTTTAGTTCTAAGTATCACAGGAGTACAACCCGGATGATCATCACACTATTATGTCGTACGATATTGCTTAGTCATTGCTATTCTCGCATAAAGTTTTTGGAGGCAAAAATGAGTCGCGCCCATGACGAATTTATAACACACATATCGATTACTTCGTGATATTCTTTTTTACGACACACAATAAGAATAGTTTTACGTACAATAGATGGCAACACACTTGTTTATCACATTATGAAGTTAAGTACTATTAAATAATTATCGTTAGTATTATTATTGTGTCGGAGCCACGCACATGGCGGTTCGCAACCAAGACGGGGAAGGGAAGACCCCTTCTTCCGTCCAGCCTATACCATGGTTCGCGTGTAACTGATTTCAAAAGGACGCGTTCTATTCAAAAAACAGTTGGTCGGTTGCATCAGCCAGTCACGTGCCATAACAGATGTTTTGTAACGTACAATTATTATTATTATTACGGAAGACTCATAGACAACAAATGGATATTGGAACATTAGCTAGTACGAACTTCTCCGCAGCGATTATTTAATGCGTAGCATTCAGTTGACCAACGGACTATACTTCACAATGCTGTAATAAAATAGAACATTCAAAATGAGTGACATCCCTCATCGCTGAAATGAATATTGAGTTCAATATCTTAAACGTGATGTTTTATGGTCTTTTGTCAAGAGACAGTAGCTTTCACTCTTCTCTGTAAAAACAGGACTTGGAAACTTCCAGAAAAGAGCAGAAGACTTATTTTACTTGGGATTTTATTAGGTCACTTAAGAAATAATTTTACTATATAATCTTTGTAATAGATTTTCAAAATACTTATATGACCCACGTACTTTACTTGTATCAATATTATAGGTGCATTTTAATTGCACCTTTTATTAGTTTTACATCAATAGTATAGATTGAAACTATTATAAAGCGTTGAATCAACTCATTCAAACCCTCCACATAGAATAGTGATGTGTAATAATAAAACACTATTATTAATACAAGTAATTTGCAGCATATTGTAACATGAAACCAATTCATTCCTAGTGCAGCAGGTATTAAATCACCTTTGATATTATCAGTATGTAGCGTTGCATTGAGTAGGTAAGCGCAACTGTTCTTTTGTAATTTATAAGTATTCTTTGCATAGGAGACTATATTCAAACAAATATCCACATTGGGACAGTAAATTAATGTTACAATTTTAAGATATAAAATACATTTTTGATAAACTATATGTCGGTAAAAGTTATATAGAGATTTCTTTCCTGTTGTTTATCTCGATAAGATAGAAATATCCAAATTTGTAATATTATAATATAAAGTAAAAAAGATTGTTGAACCAAAATAAAAGTTTTGATAAAATATTAAAAGTCTGGAACTATGTTATACACCATAGAGTTTCCAATAAAGATTATGCCTACTACTCTTTTATATAACTTTTGGAGTGCCGTGTAAGAGGCAGATATTCGTAATATCCCATGTAAAACATTTAACATGTTCCATTTAGCAATAAGGTATGCTAACTATTTTGAAGTTCTTAAGCTTCTTTTGGCGCGATAAAGACAATTTACATGTTTTTAAATGCAGTTAGTTCGCTGGCTACCCTTCTTTCGAGAAATGCCTTGATAATATATATGTTCGTATGAAACTATACTATCAAGCTACCGATCACCAAATTCAGAGGAAAAATGGAAATCTTTTTCATTTTTAGTAATTTCAAATACAAAAACTATTCTGTAAAATAGTTACATTTCCTACAATGGTTTTCAATGGTGATTTAAAAACGTTGAAATTAACAGTGATAATTCATCTCTTACATCAATACACCTGTATTTGATATTAAACCACTTGAATTGTGCAATTAATAACGATGCTTGTATTGCACTTTATACTGTTAGTATCTACACTTTATTATATCGCTACTATTATAACATACAGATATCAGAATTATAACTTCAAATCGTTTATAAAATAATGCAAATTGTCTATGGGTATGTTAGTCTGTGAAAAATCGACAAATATTATACAAAATATCACGTAGAAACCTTCATTAACTCGGTAACTTAGAAAATAAACAATGAATATAACGGAAGGTAATAAAATACCGTAACAGAAAACAATCTTCATTTGTACCATATTTTCTCTCTATCTTTTTATGTATTCCAAAACGAGATATCCCATAAGCGGGGTAGCCTGCAGAGGAATTGCAAGTAACAAACAAGCAAGTTGTTCTCCTAGTGCAAATAAAATAAGGCAATCGTATATACTCAATTTTAAAAATGTACCTTTTATTTTTGAAAAAAAGTTTTTGATAAATAGTGGTTTTCTTTATTCATACATCTAGAGAAGTTATTTTTTTTTCAGCGATGAGTTACGCAGTACATTCCTATTCAGATCTTTAATGGCACTGAAAGAAAAGCTAATTTTTCAATTTTAAAGGAGCTGCGAGATTTCTATAAACTTTATAGACGAAGTGCACGTTTTAAAACTTGTACAGAAATGAGTTGAAATTCTCAAGCGTATTGACAAAATAACAGCAAACTTTTTAAGAAATAGTCATTTCTCGTGAGTAAATATTTTCAAATGATTAAATGACGACCATTTTTGAAAAAAATATTTGTTCAAAATTCATATTCATACAAATCATACAAATTTACAGTTTTGTTTTATGAGATAATATGTTAGTACTGGAAGTTTGTCTTATTATACAGCGTATAAAGCATGAAACACACTTCACCTGTATTTGGGTCACGTATAATAATTGAACAGTACGAGAACTTTATCAGAAACTTCCGACAGAATAAGCTGGATAGGTTGAATTCAAATGAAAAAGATAAAAGTGAACACCTTGACAGACTTTGAGTCTTTTATCCTTTTGTGCTCGTATCAAATATGTAGGCTCAGCAGATTGTAATAAATATTAAATCATCATCATCATCATCATCATCGCCCTCAACGCTCCTCTCGGAAGCACAGGGCAGAAACCAGCCTCCTCCATTCAGAGCGTCTCTGCGCCAATTGCGTCACCTCTTTCCACGACATTCCCTGCACTCTGATATCGTTGTCATAGGAACGGTGTATTGTGAAAGAGGGACGCCCGGGCTGACGGAACCCCTGCGGACGGAAGAACAGTGCTCTTTTTGGCCAACTATCATTAGGCATTCTCAAAACATGTCCCAGCCAGGACCATCGTCTCTCCTGTATTACGGAGATTACAGGTATCTGCTGGGTGCGCCGGCGCACAGCATCATTTGTAACATGTTCATACCGTTTGACATCAAAAATCCTTCCAAGACACTTGTTTTCAAAGCTTAGTATCTTCCGCTCTTGAGCCTTGGTTAAATATTAAATACAATCGCTTAAACAAAATAGAAAGAACACGCAGATTTTTCTCTGATCAAATTACTTAGACATGCAGATAATTATTTGACTTATGGTGCATTATCATCATCTACAATATATTTTGGAATAAGAATAGGTACTAATATGTAGTTAAATCATTTTAATACCTTTTAAATAATTAAATATACCTACAAAAAATATATTGAAGTGAGAAAATTAAGAGTCCGGATAAATAACTCGCAACTGTTTTTCATATTTTTATAAATGCGAGTCGCGTCGCAAGTCAGTGAATACACATAGAAAACTCATCGGGGAAAATATATTTCAGCTTTTAATATGGCTGTTAGTTCCGAGAGAATAAATAATTAAGGGATGAGTTCTGACTTTTGTATAACAAAAAAACAATATTTTCACATATTATTGTTTACGAACAAAAACATAGTTTGTTAACTTTATGATAACAAGATATAAGTAACTACATTTTTCTTTGTTTGATAGAATTATTCTCTGTAGCTAACAATGTAGTGTTATCTAGTGCATTTTTTAAATACTAAACACGACATCATAGATAATTCACAGTTTTACATAAACAAAGTTAAAAATGAGAAGGTTTTTATTATATACCACTGAAAAGTTTAAGTGCATCGGTTACAACATAATAAAAATGAAATAATAAAAAATTATAGCAACTCTGGTTTCAGTTGCAAATGCAAAACGAAACTTTAGCGTATGAAAATAGTTTGTATTTTAATATACCTACTTTGTTGACGACTACCATTATTAAGATATCTTTGTTTTAGTGAAAAAATTTGTGTGTCAATAGTTTAAAGTTTAAAATATCGATAGTGCAAGAGGATCACAATGAATTTATGTAGTTTGGTGCAAGGATGTTATTAATGTAAGTAATTGGTTTCTGCTCTGTGTTCCCGAGAAGAACGCTGAAGAATGAAAGAAGAGAAGAACTACCTCATAGATGGGAACAGTGAAAATATCACTGGATGGAAAGAATCGAAATGGCTGATAGTTACATGTCAAAGTAATGTGTAAATAATTCGACGAGGGCAAGCATAATGTTGATATAAAGTCATCGTCATCATCTCCGTCGGTCCCTCAATCCTGAGGATCGTGACCATCATGTTTCGTTCTGTAAACCATCTGTCTCCATGTTGAGCGATCCTCCGCCATGTGCAAGGCCCCGTGAAGTGAGTTCTGTGTGGCATTCCTTAATTTGATATAAAGTAACCGATAAAAAAATCACCATGTGTAAATATTGCTACCACTGATAAGTTGAATAAAATAACGATAAAAAAATAACAATTCTTACACAAAACACCTGATAAAGGTAAAACTACTCGCTTTGACTATCATATTATATTATGATTTTATAAATTCTTTATGAAACATTAACATTTTACGGGTGTCTTTAAAATAGAGAGTAAAAGTATATTTTCATTGAATGTGAATTATTTCAATCATAAAAAGACTGATGTGTGAAACTTTACTAATATAATAAGATTTATTATGGACTATTATAGGCAGGAAATATCGAAAAAGTGAGTGTTTTCTTATAATTCTCTATTAAAATGTGTAAATTTCGTTACGAATGCTATTTCAAATGAAATAAGAGTAATCTTGTCACCCATACAGTTACTCAGCCGAATAGTAAAACTATTTCTCCGTGGACTCTGGATGTGGAAAAATCATATATTCATGAAATATCATGACAAAGACATTTAATAAGATTTTCAATTGAGCGATTAGACAAACCACGATCTGCAGGTTTTAGTTTTTTAGTGGTAGGGAGAGGACGACCTGCAAGTTAATTATTTACAAGCAGTTAATCTTCTGTCTCCCCCGATTATGGGAGATAATGTTGATAGTAAGAATAATCCGGATGGTAACCGAATATTTTTTCCACATCAATGCAGTAATATCTAATGAAGATTTTGGTATTAAGCCAGATAAGCTAGATTGTATAAGCAGTACGATTAACCTATACAACACACACACATACAATAATACTTTATAACACTTCTCTAAACAAAGTCGTTAGTTTGTGTAGCTATGGTGAACTTATTGCTATAAAGACGTTTGTAATGAGATTAGAAATGAACATATTGTTTATTGGCACCTTGCCGTTACTAAGTAAAACTTATCGGTGCAGTAGGTATTGTTATTATTTACGATTTCCATTATTCAACTATTCAACACTGGAACGAGAAACAAAAGCAATATTGTTTGGAAATCATAATTCAAATCTTAAGTATTTTAAGATATTAAGAAAATGTATATCTGCATTCATATTTCATAGTGGAGTTCCCGGCAAAAAAAACGTCTCTTACTGTTTTCTCAGTATCTTTTAGAGTGCTCTGTAAAAGGCAGAAAATCGTTGAACATCATTATTAAAGCATTTAACATCTTTAATTCAGCAATGAAATATGCATTAACTTTTGTTGGCATAGATAGGACGACTTGCATGTTTATTATATCCGTTGGTTACCCCACATGTGGAATAATCTGTGATAGTAACTGGATACAATAAATATTAATATTTCATGCTTTCGTGTAATTATTTATGTTAATGTGAGATTTTATAGTTATATTTTATTAAACAAACTCAGTTTTCTAAAAAGTATAAATGTGTGTGTTAAATGCCTCCTACGCAATCGCAGTTATTTTACCAATTTCAGACTAGAATATTTTTATTTTTAAAATTGAGGTCTTTAATGTCAAACATTTTTGTAAAAAAAATAATATTTCAATCAGGTTATAGGTACCTAAAAAAAATCTTTCATATTTATTGTTTTTATATCCCGTGGAGCACCCGGTAAAGAATTGGTCTCCCACTCTTCTGCGTAAGTTTTCGAGTGTCCTGTAAAAGGCAGGTGTTCGAAAAAAATAAGACATTTTACATCTTAAATTCAGCGATGAGGCTTGCCACCCATCATGAATGTCTTGATTTTATATTGGCACGAAGAGGACAGTTTGCATGTTTCTTACGTGCAGCTGATCTGCTGGCTACCCCACTTGTGGGATATGCCGTGATGGTATAGTAGTAGTAGTAGTATATTCAAACTCATACATCAAATTATTCTACAGAAATTTTTAATAGAAATATCAAGTCAATTATCACAATACACATAATATGCACGTTAAATAAGTTATTTATATATTTATTAATTTAAACCAAGCCTTTTACATCTTTACAAAGTATGACAGACAACAACAACAATAACATGAACAAAAAAAAAATATTCGTACACAATCACACGGGTACATTGCAAATTCATAAGTCAAGATCAAAATGCAAACAAAATAATAAAAATAAATAAAAAATGTCTATATAATAAGTCAATTATGGTGTGTCAAAATGAGCTAGTAATTAAGTATTATAAAATATCGACAACAGATAAAAATGCAAAATAATGTAATTTACTCATATATCTAAATAAAATTTTAAGTCCAGTCTTTAACCATCGATCCTTTTATAAAATCGAGGCATTATCGTTAATAGAGGGCTATAACTACGGGGCTATGGTAGATATTTGGTTTACCCTTGGGATACATTCAGACCGAAATAGGGGATAAACGAAAATAGCGAGTGAATGTTTTTCCAGCCGGTGAAACCGACGATGTGGAAAAATGTGATTTGGTATGATAACGACTATGTTTACCGTTATTATAAAAATACATAAGACACTCAGGGGTATAATATATTATGGAATATTTGATGTAATCAGGAATGTAGTAGTAATTGATTTATCCTTAATATATTCATTTGAACACCGTCGTTTCGATTTATTTGCGGAATTAATCAAGAAAATATCTTTGCATTCACCTCTTATCAGTAAAGTTGACGGGAATTGGTTTACAAATTTCTGTATAGAATGCAATGATATTTTTATTCTAGGCAATCCACCCGTTAAATCGAGTGAGAAATAAGAAGTTAAAACTATTCATCTTTTTTCATTTCAAAATTATTTGAATTTACCAATAAAATAAATACTTAAAAATAAATACTATCATCAGTACGAATTTTCACTCTGTGAACGTACATACTCTACAATTATTAAAAATTACTTGTTTGAATATTATATTCTATTCTGTACAGCATTTGGCTATGAATTGGTATCCTACTCTTTTCCGCAAGTTTTCGAGTATTTAGTAAAATGCAGGCGTTTATAAAAATAAAGACTTTTACATCTTAACTTCTGCAAGCTTGCACGTATTATTATTATTATTACTGACAAAGAGACGATTCTTACAGGGATCATTACAGCGGAAGGCCAATGCGATCCCAGAAGAAAATCAACAACATCTAGACAACAACACAACAATCACAACACATTCTCAATCTTCCTGATAAACTCCGCATACGTCACGCCAAAAATATCAATGTGTCTAGCCAGACCGTTAAATACATGCTGGTCCCATTTGTGGGATATGCAGTAGTATTATTATTCTATTATTGACTTTCATGTAAACTTAGTCATGTTCTAGCATATTATTTTTTGCTTTTTTATTCTGTGTACTACTCAGCTTCAACTTTTATTGTTCCGTATGCTTTTTTATTCTACACAGTTTTGATCACAATTTTCTGTTTGAAGAAAATGTAAATCTTCTTTGAACTTCATACGTCCTAACGAATGAATATTATTTACACATATAGGTATATGTGTACATTCGTACTCTATTTATTTCACTTGCTTTTATCTTTCGTTTCACATTCTTCCTTCAAAAGTCATTGGTTTAACTGGATCTCTCACACCAATAGTTTCATAAATTTTTCTGAAAAAACTGGTTTGATATTTTTTATATTATTTTTCTACATAAATGTTTTTTTCTCTAGGTAAACCTTATTCTTTCGTAGCTAATCACTACCATATTATTTTAAAAAATCTGTTTTTTATTTTAAATTTTTTAGGTATATATTAGATATTAAATTATATAAATAAATACTTATTTATAGTATATCCACAGTGACTTGTGAATATACTATAAATAAGTGTTTTATTTATAATTAATTCAAAATGAATTTCCACCAAGTACCATTGGTTGAAAATATCAACTTTATAATATATTAGATAGAAAAGAACAGGGGTTTCAGGAGTAAGCACCAAGAGGCTATGTGCCCTGGAGCCAACTAGGGTAAGGGATAAGGAGATTTTTGTAAGTACATCTTTTAATATTAACCTTATAAATACCCGTGAATAAAAACATTTGGTAGTATCCAGGTATTGTTAAAACGGCTGCCTTATAAAATTTGATGTGAAGAATTCAAGTAAAAAAATAAAACCTAGTCATAGAGTTATAGTTACTAGGAATTATGAAAATGTTATGCAAATATGACGTTTTTGACATCAATAAAATTAATATTCATCTCTTTTCATGTCATTTTAAGTCAATTTAATGCAAATGAAATTATGAAGACAAAACATGTTAAGAGATTAAAAATATTAATTTTTTCAGTGACATTTCAAAGACAAGCTGTAATAGATACTACTACTATCTCGTAACGGCAGATTCCACGGAATGGGTAGGCATAGACCATGCGCAAGCTGTTCTCTCCGTGACAATAAAAAAACCTTAATTTTTCAAAAAACCTGCTTTTTACAGGTAACTCGAAAACTAACGGAAAAGAGTTGGAGAACTTTTCATTGCCGGGTGCTCCCGAGTTAATCTGTAATAGATATTTTTTTGGAATTTTTACAATGTAAAACATACACATTTATTTATGAAAATATATTTGGAAAATTACAGTTTCTGCAGAAGACAATTTTATCTCCAACACATGCGTAAAAACATAAGTTAAAGGGAGTAATCAACAATTTATACGGGAATTTATCATTCGTATTACGAACTAAATTTGTATACGATATTATTTCTTCCAACCTTTGCATTACGTTATAGGTGAACGAATTCCAAGGTCCTCGTTATAATACATAATTGTAGATATATTATGTATGCACTGAAGACATAGAGACCCATAATTTAATATAACCCTTATTTGAATTACCTATTAATAATCCTATTATTATAGCATCTACTCCTCAAATATCTCAGGCAAAATTAATCCGAATATCTTCATCTTATTATACAATCCGTAATTTCGTAGATAGGTATCGTCAAAGTATGACAGATGGTAAAGTACAGAGGTAGGAGTAGGCATACCTTGTTGTTAAATTCTTTGAAGATAAGAATATTATAATATTATCTTGTGTACGTAGGTGGTACTCGTAGCCTCAAGTTTATTATAATCATTCTATTTTCAAAATAATATCTACCTACCATAAAAATCATTGATTGTGTTTTTTTTTTGTATTATCTTCATACGCAGGTATTCTATTCTATTTTTCAAGAAGGCCATCCACTCGTTTGCGAGTGATTAAGCCCAATGCATATATTTGTAAACATCACAAATAAGATATTTTTTTAGTTCAGCAATGAGGTACGCCAATCATTCTAAATATCTTATTTTCATTTGCACGGAAATATGATTTTTATGTATTTTATAAGCATTTTGTCTTTTGCCCTATCTACTTATAGGATATCTCGTTAGGGTTTTCACTTTTCCATACATATAGCCAACTTCACTTTTTAGGTGGTTCAATATTTATTTATTTATTTCAATTTTACAGGATACATACATTGATACATAAAAAAACAATGGTCTATAACATATTTAGCAATGAGCAAACCAATGAAGATCCCTATATTACCCTTATGTGCTCTACAAAATATACATAACTAAACACAACAGATAAAATCAACAAACAACAATTACAATAGAATATAGTAAATTATGTTAACAACATTAATAGAATAATGCTCACAAAGCAATAATCGCAGGATTAAACAATAAAAAAATAAGCAATAAAAACAATACAATGAGTCATGAAAAATAAAATTAAAAACATAAAAATATCATAAAAAATCTCTCAAAATTTAAAATTCAAAATTTAACATAATTTAAAATTCAATAGTAAAATTTGTCATAAGCAAATAGGAATAATATTATCCAACACATGCAAGAAATTAGTTGCCACCTATAAAACAAAACATGCAATACCATATAGAACAAATATTAAACATAAAAAGAATTGATTTAATAAATAATACACGACATTAAGGGGAATCGAAACACAACGAACAAAATAGCAATCAGAAAAAATGTGAAAATAGAAGTCGGAAATTTACAAACAAAATATGTTCGGCCCATCAGGATGAAATTGAGTTTCCAGCAGGACGTGCCTTTTGAGTGTGACTATGGTGTTAAACAATCCATGTCTTACCCCGAGTGCCCTCGGAGTCCACTCATATGCACAATAGACGATATTTTTGAAGCGTCTCAATTTGCCTTGCATTAAGCATAGTACTGAAGATGTATCCAGGTTCAGGAAGAACTCATCCAGGAAAACACTCGATGAACACATGTTTCACCTTTTTTTTTATTAAGGTAGATCTATAGAGGATATTTAAACCAATTTACATTCACGAATACGAAAATAATATAATTTCTTACCCCCATCAAAGTCTCCATTATTGTGTATTAAGTGTGCGTAGGAGGAAAAGTTGGATCGGCAATTCTGATAAACGAGACCTTTTCAAACTTGATGATAGCCTTAATAATTAATGTACAAGAACGATTTATACCTATTTGATTTAGTTATATTTTAAAAATACTTAGGTAAGTGAAATATAGAAAAAGTGAATAAATATTTCAAGGTGTTAAATATTGTTTAAATTATTTCTTATACGAAAGTATTTTCGGACAATAACGAGATTTTGGAAATGTAATGAGTTAAAAACGCGGTTATAAGAATTTATTACATTTCGCTCCATGGAGTCCCCGCAATGAATGAGTCTCCCGGTGTTTTCTGTACCTGTTAAAGGGACCTGTAAAAGGAGGTGATTCTAAAACAGCATTTAAATATATTTTATATCCTAATTTAGGCTTTAACGTATATCCTGAATTTCTTATTTTTATGCATATTACGCATATTATGCAGTTGTTCTACTAACTACCCCATTTCCAAAATATCTTGTGGCTTATGTGTTGACACGACATACTATGTTATTACTCAATTATATTACACATCACATATGGTCAAGAAACTGATCAAATAACTAGAAACAACAATATGCATTTTACGTACCAATATTGTAGAATTGAGTGAGAAATTCTTTCAGTGATTCCATTAGAATGCAAATAGAATGAGTAGAAAAGTGGAAAATCACCACCAATCAAAGCTTTGCGTTGGAACTGCGCTGGTAAACGTGTCACGTATCAGTTTATGCCTTCCAGTCAGTAATGGCATAGTAAGCACCTGGTAGACGTGATGCCTCTGTAGTGTTATTGCATAATATTATTATGTACATTCAGAGAGTATTCAATCCAAAAACCAATTACTTCCGTACATTTCCTTTACGTAGATACTGGAATAGGTCGTCGGATATCGAATAAAATTTCCATGTCGAACGTTCACTACATGTACAGATAATGAGACATTCGTCCTGCTTTTTGAATGAATAAATCAATGCATTGAAATATAAAACGTGCCTGTAGATATGTATTTTGCCTTTGTGATGCCCTACTCATACTTTCACTACATTATCAAGGTATATCCCACAAGTGGGCTAGTTAGATATTTTAAACCTTGACTTCTTTGTTTGACTACTATTTATATAAACAAGGTGCAAAACTACATAAAGAAACCGATATCACTAAATCTTATCTTTACATTAAATCCTCAAGCTTGCAACGGTGCTTAACTTCACAATACAGAACATAAATTGTGTAGCTCAAGGCTGTGGTTTTTGGTTATCGGTTTTCCAATTTGATTTTACCAACCATTTTGCCAGTTAAATGTTACGCGTCACATTGTAGAAACAATCTAACTAACATACATACATACTAGTAGAAATTAACATTTATCTGACTTTATCGTGGCGTACATACATAGGTAAATAATGTATACAATACTGAAATAGATTACATCATTTGGTAATGTTTTTACTGTCAGGAGTATTGGTTTGGAAGAGAGTAAATGTCAAAATGAAAAGTACGTGTGAATATAAAATGTATATGTTTGATTTTAGATTATGTTCGATTAATTTTTTTTTTTTTTAAAAGATATATCTGGGTTTTTTTTATAAACCCAAATATAACCTTATATAACCAAAAAATATAACCCAAATATAAAAATATTATTGAACATTTTTTACGTCAATGTGTTTCTTTAACTATCAATTCACAATGCTCCAAAAGTTTGTGTTCAAATCAAAGATATACTAGATTGGTAATTCAGAGAAAAAATCGGTTATGCGGCCGATCAATTATCCGTGTGGATTCTAAACTAACTTGACAAATTACTATTTTGTTCACAATTTAAACTCAAAGTCACCGAGAAAACAAAACTGAAGAAGTCTGTGTTAAATTATCTTCCTTCCTGTTCTGTAAAAAACTGACAGCAGCATACTGTGTCCTTGATAACTTTGTTCATAAATTGGTTCTCTCAACTACATACCTCCTTACTATACTTTTATTTACCAACATTCTGTTTACATGGGATATTAGAGATGGGTAAGCACTGAATAAAAAAGAACCGCTCTTATTAGTGATTTGAATCATTATATCGCAGCTTACTTCGATTATGTGTACCTAGTTCATTTAAGTGGTAAACCTATAACTACTACTATTACTACTACTATACCATTATGGCATATTCCACTAGTGGGGTAGCCAGCAGACCAGCTGCATTTAATAAATATGCAAACTGATCTCTCCGTGCCAATACAAAATCAAGACATTCAGGATGGGTGGAAAACCTCATTGCTGAATTGAAGATGTAAAATGTTTTTATTTGATAAAAAATAACTTTGAATTTGGAAGAATATTGTTACTTTTTAAAACCATAAAGTAAAGATAGAGTTATCTTAATACTCTACATTGTCTATACACAATTATATAAGCTATTTCACTTTTGTTAGGTATTGAATGCAAGCGAGACATGGACGTGGTTGAAAAAGGACGAAAGTGGAATAAATGCAGTAGAGATGCGATCGTTGAGAAGAATGGTTGGTAAAACGCTGCGTGATAGAGTGAAGAATGAGGATATTAGAAGAATGAGCGGATGCAAGAAGAGTGTTGTGGACAGAATGCGCGTGAATAAACTACGGTGATTTGGGCATGTTGAACGAATGAACGAGGTAAGAGTGACAAAGAGGATATACTTATCTGAAAGAAAGGGTGTGAGGTAACGCGGGCGTCCGAGAACCACGTGGCTTCATCACGTGGATCAAACTCTCAAGGACGGCCGCGTGTTGAGTAAGAGGAACCGACGTGCGTGTATGAGAAACTGTATGAATGTGGAGGAAGCGAAGGAAGTGTGTAAAGATAGATCTGTTTGGCGTTCCGTTCTCTCTGCCTACCCCACTTGGGACACGGCGTGAGGGTATAATAGTAGATAGTAGGTATTGAAATAATTGTACAAAAATCACATTAAGACATTGTCTAAGCAAATGTTATATTACGTACGTATAAATGTCAATATAACATTTCATAATAGCCCATTTTAATATTTTAAATTAATTTGACACGTAATGCAGAAAAAGTACTTAACGATCTTTGAGTTTAATTGTAATTTCTTTAATTTACATGAGTATGATATGATTATGTTGAGAGATTTTTTGGTATTTCAAAATTGAGTTAAGCAATTCACTGAGACACATGATAAAATTTAATCTAGGCAAAATAATTTCTCATCTCTATGATGAACATGATGTTTGGTGCTAAATGTCACAAGGTGTCACTCCGTATGTGTCTGCCCCGCTCCCTGAGGGTTACTGCTGCCGGGCGTACGTGATCTTCGTACAAATAAGAGTGATGATCCTCTAGAAATGAAATATCTTCTATATTTGTAACAATATTGGGTGAGGCGGTATCGACAACATGATAAATAGCTAGTGGTTATATATTTCATACGGTCAGATTACTTGTGAAAAACACACGTTTTATGGTTATGTAATAGCTCAATTGCCGAACTGCTTGCCTATGTTTGACGTTGTAAATTTATTGTCATGTTTTTGATTGTAGTCTACCATGTCTAAAACATAACATAAATATAGAGGAATTTGAACAAGAACAATGATGTTTTTCTGGAAATTATTCATAACTAAGCTAGGAATCAAAAACCTATATTGTAAGTACTAGGTATATTGTCGAAGGTGACTTAAAGATATTGACGAAATGAGTGACGTAGACAATTTATTTATTTATTTATTTATTTGTTTACAAATATTTACGGCCAAAGCCTTTAACATGTTAAACCTCTGTATACATACAAAACATGTAAACAAAGGAAAGATCTGTTACAAAAAAAGACACAAAACAATTAGACTAAAGAAACGAAAGTTTTACAGACAATATAACATTAATCATGTTATAATTAAAAAAAGATACAAAAATGTTAAAAAAATTTTGGTAAAGACATCACAAAGAGAAATCAAAGGTATATAAATGTCAAATATAGTAAAAAGTCAATTAGTTAAAATTCATAATTTAAAAATTTGGTCAAGACATTACAAAGAGAAATCAAAGTGGTATGAAATTGTCAAATATAGTAAATAGTCAATTAGTTTAAATTCATAAGTTAATAAAAAATTGATATAAAAAATTTCAAATAATAGAGATCAATTAAAAAACATAAGTTTAGGATGCATAAAAACATAAGTGGTTAAATACCAACGTAGAAACCGTTTGGTAATTGTATTGGTTAATACCAATACAATTACCAAATACCAACGTAGAAACTTGATTCAGAAAATAAGGAAATTTAATCTTTAGAAAAATGTACCTACAAGAGCTTGAACATCATTGACAGAACATTTACTAAAGCCAATACTTACAGCTTTTACTGTTATCACTTATCAGTCTCTTATAAATGTCTGACATGAAAAGGAACTTATTACTGAAAACAACGTAACTGGTTTTTGCTCTTAAGGAGAACAATAGAATATGAACAGCAAAAAAGAAAAAAATAATGTTTTTTATCAAAGAAATAGAACATCTTTTCTAACATCTGACGAATCGAGTATAAATTAAATAAATGATTTAATTTATTCCATAGAGTAGTAGTAGTAAAGTTTCAAGGTAGTAAATACAAAACAATCTTATTTGACTTCAAGTTCCTTTAGATGAAACAGGTGAATTTCTTATCTTTAATTAGAAATATGTTTACAAAATATAATTACTATACTGGGTCCATTGTGACTCCCGCATCATGTAGACGAATGATTTTTGAAACAAATTTGACGAGTTAATCGACACGTACCTAGTACCATTTGTAACCACGTGATTATTAAACAACAAAATCTAAATTTGAGGCATATGTTGTGCTTTATAAACAGGCTATAAATCAATGAATCGTTAAGTTCAAAGTTCAGTACTCATAGAGCTTAAAAATATAACTCGTAACGTGAATATTTCAAACAACATTTTCTATGCTATATTTATTTACTGTATCTACGTGTACGTGGGTACATTAGCAGTAGTGGGTAAAAAATATCCAGTGCACATTCTATTGAGACACTCAACTATTTCAAGTACAGTTTTGTAATACAGCATTACTCTTACTTAACAATGTGTATTCGTACTAAGGTGACACTTTTAAAATATTCTCTTTAAATTTATTTTACGAAAAATGCTTTTTGTTCATGTTTTTTTACTATTTCTATATTTTTATTTTGCTTTCATGAGCATTTTAAAAGTCACTCAGGTGCAGAAATGAAAAATTCACAGTTCATTAGTCTCTTTTCTGTGATTTTAATATAAACTTTGAAAGAAATTTTATTTACCAGAATTTTTTAATACCATGATATTGGTGTAAAAAAAGTTTCATGTTTTCATACATTATCTTTTTTACATAAACTAAATATTTTGTATCTAATATAAATAAAAATGATATTTAATTTTTTCTATGATACGAAAAATATTATAAAATATCATTGAAAAGAAAAATTCATTTGGCACAAAATCTTTCTATCTGAAGGACACTATGTTGTGATATTGATGTCTTCAAATGTCTTATATAACTTCTATTATTCAACAGATTTGTTCAACCTTATGTTCTCGTGTGAATATCTTTAGTTTATCTTTGAAGTTGGAATGGATATTTTCGTTGAGCGCTTGCCATCACTTTGCTTTCCTGAGAGGAAGATTGAAAGGCATGTAATAAGTATAAAAACTATTTAACTATTTATACAATTATTTCTCGAAATCATTCTCAGCTTATGGTGCTCGTTGTTGGAATAATCTTCCTTCTTCGCATAGAGTTTCACAATCGTTCAATGTCTTTAAATCTTATGTAAAGGAAAAAATGCTATCTTCTAACTCAGTATCCGTTCCCTAGCCCCCCCCCCTCCTCTGATCCATAATTCCTACCACATGTTGGATGTGTGTCAAATATATTAAATATATTATTTTCAATTTTTGTTTTTTTTCTTTTGTTGTGTTTTGGTATTTTGTATGTTTTTTTTTGTAAGTAAATTTGTTTTTTACTAGTTTCATGTCAATGTGTCGTGGTTAGATGGAAGAAATCACTTTATAGTGATAATCTCGCCACTGCACATCGTCCTAGTTTTTAAAATTTTATATTATTTTGTTAACACTGTTATGTAATGATGATGTGCAAAAAGAATAAATAAATAAATAAATAAAATAAATAAAAACTAAAAAATATTTTAATTTTTTTTATTATAGATAAAGTTTCATAATATAAATTATAAGAAGCAGAATAAATGTCCACTTTTACAAGGAATAAAGATTTTTCTTAAGGTATTAAGCACTTACATCGTATTGGGGATACAAAATGTTTGTTTTCCTTGACCTTTCTAAAATCACAATCTTATAGGAAAGAGAATTAAGAATAAAAATATAGAGTTTCGATACCAAAATGTCCTGAAATCAAAGGATTTTTTTTATATCTTTTACGTCATTTCAATCTTGATCGTTTGAACTTTCACGAGAGAAAGTAGGAAACGAAATTACTTAAGATTACTTCTATCTTTTTCTTTACGACTTCAAATATGATAATTTGATATCGGATAACAACTAATCTACCCTTCATATAAACAGACAGGAAAGAGATTAATTTAAAAATAACAATAATAAAATGTAATAAACATTATTGTAAAAAGTATTAGTATTTATAAAAGAAAATATGTTTCATCTGAATGTAATGAAAAGATTTCCCATTTGAATAAAAACTTAACGAGTGCTTTATGACATGGTACAATGAAAATGAGTATAGTGCTTTAATGGCGCAGATAAACGCTTTTTCAATGTAGGTTTCTTTTGATTTTATCTGTTTATGGTGGAGTAAATGAGCTTTATAACAAACATATTATTATTATTCTTTTTTGTAACGTAAAACCAAATTATTATTTTTTGGCTTTATAGCAAAATATACATTTAGAAAAATATTTAAAAAAAGTGTACAAAAATGGTTATTTTTAAAACTATCGTTATTTTACCACGGTTTATATAACAAAATATTTTGAACAATTGTTACAATGGTATGAATATGATAGTTAATAAAATAACAAGGAATGATTTATAATTGGTTGACAACCATATTTGTATTAGGTATAATTACAAAGTTATAATTAAATAGTCTTTCATTAGTTATAATTACACTACAATCTTTACAAAAGCGAAGAGACAAATATTCTTGATGTCTGGGTCATGTTTTGTGAATGATCAAGAAAAAAAAATATAGAAAAACTATTCATACAATACACTGTCGTTATGAAGACAGTATTAAAGTACTGAAATTGATGCGAAAGAGCAAATAAATCTCACGAAATCGAATAGAGCACATTCCTTCCTTTTTTATTGTGTTACTGAGCGGAACATTAAAAGGGCGTAATAGTGAAATGTAATTTCAAAATATCAATACAGTACATTGTATTGTGATGCTATTTGTTTCCGTTCAGAGCAAAATGACAAAGTTCATATAACGACCGAGTATTTTGCAAATGAGACAATTTCCCGTCTCGGATATGCACAAATATGAATATTATAATACAAAAGAGCTTAGTACAATTCACCGAACAAAGAATATACGGGCAGTGTGATGATCTATAAACAGAATCCGTTTAGTACATTACACTGAGAAAAATACTCACAACGAATCATTGGTACGTACTATCAGATTAGGACCAGAGCCAGTACAAACAATTCATTTGTACAAATCTATAATATTAACTTTTCGCAAACAAATCATTGGTAAATTTACCAACAATTTGTTTGCGAAAAGTAAATATTATAGATTTGTACTAATGAATCGTTTGTACCATCTCTCGTCCTGATCTGATAGTACGTACCAATGATTTGTTGTGAAATTTCGCTAGTATTTTTCTCAGTGTATCAACAAAATATGAGGATAGTGTATTTCTAAGTCATATTATTACGATTCTTTCATCTTTGAGTTTAAATTAAGGAATCTAACCTGAAATATGCCCATGAAATAATTTTACAAAAATCTTTTCTACACCATAATTTATTTTCTAAAAGCTGCAATCAACTATTTTTATTGATTTTGTTTTCACTAAAATGAGTAAAATTCCATTATGGTATTAAAAAAATATAAGAAAAAATACTTTAGAGTTTTAAATTTCTTTATTCACCGTTACATATGTTACTTACATATGTTGGACACCCTACACTTCCATAACTCATAGTCACCCTATAACACCAAACAAAACAATAGATCACTTCCTAGAAACATACATACATCTTGTACCTGTACACAGTCATCATAATACCAACTAACAAATCAGTATGAATATGGGCCTGTAACCCGAAACATAATATGTTATGTTACATAGTTTTTCTTAAATATCTCGTTAATGACACAGAGTTACGTAATAATATTCCTAAGGAACATACTTCAGATGATATAGATTCACATGCGTATAATAACTCATTTTCGGTAAAAACTGCACTTACCACATCTGTGCGCTATACCATCGATATGTAACTGGTGAATAAAGAAATTTAAAACTCTAAAGTTTTTTTACTTATAATTTTTTAAAAATTATTTTTATAATATAATTGGTTCGAACCTTTGTATTGGATGATTTTTCTATTTGTTTAAATGTTAATCTGACGTTTTCAAAATTAACATAGACGTGAGCAGGGCATTTCGTTAGACTTGTTCAAAGATGGACTAAAAGGGTAATAGAGTAGAGACCACATGGAGATAAAATAAATTGAAGAAAACCTTCTACACGATGACGTTAAAAAAAATCGCTGATGACTGGTTACAGAAAATAAAAAAACAAAGATGCCTGGAGACACATAGGGGAGGGTTATTTACAGCATTTATCAGGAACAGCTGTGTGAGTGAATTAATTTAATAAATTCATCATAAATATTTCCTTAAACATTACAACATTTCATGGTTCTCAGGTTGGAACAAAATAATTCTCATTTGAATGTTCGAAATCTTTCAAATGAGTGACCATTTCAAACATAAAATGTTCAACATGGTTCAACGGCTTTTATTTATATACATTATAATTTTTAATTTCAGTAGGTAAGTTAAACAAGAATGTAATTTTTTTTTATTTTTTAAAAAAAAGATATATCTGGGTTTTGTTTGTTATAAACCCAAATACAACATTATACACCTTTCACAGTAAGCTACTAAAAGCTTGTGTCGTGAAAGGGGTGTTTGCCAGTACCTGGTATCGAACCACGGACCCCTTGTTCACGAGACCGAGACTCTACCTCCAGGCTACCGACGAACTCAAAATTGATGAATGTAATTGTAATTGATGAATGATCGGTGAAATGAGAAATGTTCTTAAAACTTGAAAAAAGATTACCATTGAATAAGAAGAGTCAATAAATTTATGATACGGAGTTCAAAAACCTTTGGTCACAGTTATTTGCAAAGTTTAAATTGAAAGATGTGAAAGGGGGAATTATTTGCAAGTTTCAGTATTTAAATGAATGCAACGAACGGTCGTTCCCTTATCCAACAATTTTACATTATTCCAGCTATATCTGTAAATAAGAAGAGAGAAAATTGACTTGTAAATTAGAATAGCTTCCGAATCGTTTTTCACTAGAGAATAAAATAGTAATACATTATTATTAGCTACGGTTTTTAAGTAAAATATTTTGCATTTGGGATGCTAATAGGTACTACTTGCAGGTTTATAAGTTCATACATTAAGGCCCGATATTTCAATATGATCTTTGGGTAATTTTTATTCTGAGGGCAGTTTTAATTTTTGTTATTTTTGTCTTACAGATCAATATCTATCTATCCGAAACATCACGACATATCCCACATGTAGGGTAGCCAGCAGATTGGCTGCATGTTATAAACATGCAAGCTGTCCACTTCGTGCCAATAAAAAAATAAGATACTCAGGATGGGTGGCAAACCTCAACGCTGAACATAAATGTAAAAAATCTTTATTTTTTCGAACACCTGCCTTTCACAGGACACTCGTTGGCTTACGGGAAAGAGCTGGAGACCAATTCTTTACCGGATGCACCACGGCATATTTATATTATACTTATAATCAAGAAAAATATAGAGTGACCCTCAGTGGTACATATCTGCCCTTTTGTTATTTTTTATCATTATTGATAAAAGTATTTTTTATCATTATTGCCAAAATCGATATAATTCAAGCTAATTTTGATATTGTTGGGCTGATAAGTGACTCTGATGGTTAATTTATGTGTCTCTTACAACTTGGTGTAAAATAGCTGCGATAGAATGAAGTTTATTTCATACGACTAAAATTAATTGGTAAGGATAGATCTTAGAAAAGGGTTACTTTAGGGGCATATTGAAATGTTGGGAATTAGAAGCGTGGCTGTAAATTAGGCGGGAATACCAATGAAACGAAATTAAGTCCTATTCTCTAAGATTAATGTTGAACCTCAGGTGTATTGTACCGTAAATTGGTTTTATTGCGGTATATGCTACTATTATATATGTGAAAGTATAGGAAAATTATAACAAAAGTTTTTAAATTGAATATTGTAACATATATGGCTTTACTGCAGCTTTTTTATATTTTGACAAAATGATGACATGGTGTCAAAATTTGGTTCTCTGTTTGGTCTCTGTTTGGTTTTCTTAAATTTAATGATATACTATTTTGTTAATGTTGTCACTGTTGTACATACATAATTTTGAAAATTAAGTGTGGACATGTGGGGTGTCACACTTGAAGTTTAAACGATGGGAAAAATAATCGTTTTTACGTAGGTACGTACTCATTTTCTTACTAAAATTTGGGCATGTAGGGTGTAAAATTTCAAGTTTCTACTATGAGAAAATGTGTTTTATTTCATCCAAGTTCTTTTTCCAAAATTTTTTATCAAGATTATAATATTGTTTGCATGATATCATAAGTTTGCGCAATTTCTCTTCTTTATCTTTTTATATAACCCCGAGCGATGCTGGGTAGTAAAATAAAGCTAAAAATATAAGTAAAGATGTATATTTTGAATACATTAAAGGACCACTTAACTATTTCATGGACGTGTGTAAGTAAATACCATGGATGTGAATAGGTGAAAATGGTTTTCACATTCTATAAACGGAAAACGAAAGTAGAGAAAATTTCAAAGTTTGGATATTTAACCATGTCTTAGGGAATGATTTTGTTGAGATTTTGATGAGAGAATATGTAAAAGCAATATCTACTATGAATATAAGTACTTGTTTAAAATTTGACCGCAAAATAATTTGTATGAAGTCTTCATTAGTAACAATATTAAAATCACTGACCTTAGCGTTTCGCCAGGCCAGCTTTAAAGTCAAATTACTTAAATAGTATAAAATACTCGAGAGCTTTCAATTACTTCTTAAGCTATAACGCTTAAGAAATATTGAGAAACAATATCACAAAGTTCTTTTAATTAATAATAATATTTAACTTTTTTAATCTCAAACATAAATTCCCATAAATGTCGCCACAAAGGAAACAATAATTATTCTCTCCCTTGTCAACACATTTCTATGCTTTGTAATAATTTTATTATTTAAAAGCGAAAGCTCTTTATAATACGAGTCTTCTTTAAAAGTTTTTCGAGTTGAAAATTCAATTTCTAGTTTTTAAGAAAACAATGAAATACATTTGGTATTCGATTTGTTCTTTATTTTAATACTGTCTTCTTCTACAAGACACTTCGTAGAAGTTTCAACAATGTATTTGTATTTTTCTTACACATTAAAAAGCTGCTTAAGTTTTGCATACTCCGTTTAAATGTTTTTCTGATTTTCAGTAACATCAGATCTAACCAATTCTTTGTGTTATGCCTAATTAACTCAATTCAAATTCTTTGCTTCTAAATTCTTTCTTATATTTTAACATGTGAAATATTTAGGATGACTGGCACACGTATACGTTTTATTGAAGATATCAAATGTCTTATGAGTGATGTTTTGTAACTATTTGCCTTTTACAAGGCACCTGAAAATTTTCCAAAAAGGATTGGAGATATACCTTTTGCCAGAGACCTCACGAAGTGGTTTATACAGTTGGAAAGTGTATGGAAAGATATTAATTTCATTGATCTAGTTATTGCTGGTGAGAACGCCTGGTTTAAGCTATACGAGGTTTCCTATTTATGTATGGTAGTGACAATATATTTTATGGACGGAAACGGTTACTAATTAATGCAAGGCGAAATCTTAATATTATTCCTGTTGAATATTCATGAAGTGAGAGGAAGTTGAGAGGAAAGAAAACAGTACAGTACAGTACAGTACACTGCATCATTATCAAAACGACCGTACTTTGCGAAACTATTATCTTACTAAATAAAAATCATGTTAATAAAATTGTTACGATATTATTTTATGAGTTACAATCCCTATCAATGTTTTAGATAAGAGATCAGGAAATAGACGTAGAGGGACAAAATATCTTAATCTATTGTCTTAAATGCAACCTACACGTTTCTAACTGAGTAAAAGAAGTTAAAAAAACTTAAGAGGAAAGAAAAACTTCTCTTTCCTCTTAAGTTTTTCGTATAATATTATGATCATCTGTTTTGCACCTAAATTCGAGTTTTTATCATTATTAATTACTAGTATTCACTTTATTAAAACAAAAGCAAGTATACGTTCCTAGAGAACTTATGACTATACGGTAGCAGTTTAATTGTACTTATCAATGTAATTTCCCTACCATTAGAATGAATTATTGTGCAATATTCAATGCCTCAATAAGGAATTGATTCCTATATATTATGTATATCCGAGTTGAGTAATGTCGTCGCCGAAACTAACAAATAATCATTAAAAGTATCTATCTTTCAGTCTTGAAAATAGCTTTTAGTTGTATATAAACATATAAATATTATTCAGGAGTTTTTTTTTATTATCGTAGATGTAATCTGCTGTTTATTTGATACTCACGGTATTCACTTATTCCCATTATTACGGAAGTATAAAGGTGGTACTAAAACAATGATACGACTCTTTAAAACAGAAGGA
This sequence comes from Athripsodes cinereus, assembly GCA_947579605.1. NCBI lineage: Eukaryota > Metazoa > Arthropoda > Insecta > Trichoptera > Leptoceridae > Athripsodes > Athripsodes cinereus. The sequence continues at coordinate 9,553,364 of OX388320.1, read as the reverse complement.
AGCTTTATACTGAGTAGATATTTATTTTCCACCAGAACGTGTCTTGCGTTTTCCACACAAAGGAAATAATTCACATAATGGGAAATCCTCTAAAGATTATTAAAACAATAGAACATACATGTTTGTTGTTTTATTAAATTGAAGAAAGAATCTTTGTTGAATTATGGGTGACTGAATTTAGCTTTTTGTTTTTCTCTTTCTCTACCATGTGTTTTTATCCACCACAGAGATTAAAAGTAAGCGATTTTATTCTATTCACCTTCATAACTTCTTAATCCTCTAAGTAACAACAGAAGGTATCAAAAAGCTTTGATTAACAATATCCATGTATCAGACAGCCATAACAATTCCTTCATTCTGTCTGTTTTGGTTATAAACAACTTTGTAATAAATTGAAAGTTCTGCACGTTTTCTTTGTGCTTTTTTTGATAAATTCTTAGATTTTCATAGTTTATATTATATTAAAAAATTTCATAGTTTCACAAAAATAATTCTTGCTGATTTAGTAGATCAGACTAACTTATTATTTATTAAAAAATATATCTTCAAATATTGTAGAATATTTTTGAATTTTCACAGAAAATTTATTTGTAAAAAGCGTGTGATTTTGATTATTTTAAGAGAAACCTCTGACCATTTTATTCTTAATAAATATTTTGTTGTATGAAATATTAAAAAATGAAATTGAGAAAAGAACTAGAGAATCGCTTGATCATACTAGCATGGCGTGTAATAACTAGGGTTGAAAGGAATACCCGGCAACTACAAAGACAGAAAATAAAATTATTTGCGATGTTGTTATGAAGAATTATGTTGCGAATCCCACAGACTTCATGGATGAAAAATATTTTTTTCCTTCACATAAGGTTGAAGACTCTTTTTTATCTGCGTGAGAAATTCACTGCAGTTTTTCAGGTTAATCGTAAGACGAATGGAGAGAATGGACAAGATCATTACATATTGGTAGCACATAAGGTACAAGATCAAGAGAATGATTCTTAATAAAGGTCCCATTTTCTTAAAATTTGGATAATCTCCAAAATTCCTTAACCAATTTTAAGATGTTAAAACTTTAAAACATTGTTTATTTGGAAGATATCGCGCTTCTGTGATTAACTCGCCTATTGCACAAAATTATGTGTTCAGAAATTAATGATTTAAATTTTATTGTATAATATTTTTGACCAATAAAATTTTTTATAATTATTATTATTGTCTTGGTTAAAATAAAGCTAGAAAATTTCTCATAAGATGGATACAATTTTACGAACTGCGATTAAATATCAATCTATTTGGTTAAGATCTCTAAGGATATCCGGCAAAACAACTATCTATAGCAATAATAATGCTTTTACCGAACAGATGTTGTGCAGACAAGATACGGGATGTATCTAAAGGAATTTACCAAGTAATTGGATCTTTTATAATAATATAGATAATAAAAATAAACTCGAAAAAATATAAAGCCACTAGAGGATAATAACACCGTATCATAATAACAGTATCAAATCCCTTTTTACGACAGCATGGGAAATCTTTAAATTGCAACATTGTAGAGAGATGATACTTATAATCAAGAGGACATTTAAAAGTTATAAGCCGGTAAATTTATTAATAATATTTATATTTTTTATCCAATTAGTTCTCGATTTTAAATTTAATGTTATATATTTTGTTCAAATTGAGGTTGGATCTTTTAAAATATTACACTTATTTCGTACTTCCACTGTGACTTTATAAGTCGCGAGCCGGCATTCGAGAACTTTATAAGTAGCGAGCCGGCATTCGAGAACTTTATAAGTCGCGAGCCGGCATTCGAGAACTTTATAAGTCGCGAGCCGGCATTCGAGAACTTTATAAGTCGCGAGCCGGCATTCGAGAACTTTATAAGTCGCGAGCCAGCATTCGAGAATTTCCGCTCTCATTTTCAGGCTAGTCTAAAGTTACAATAAAAGAACTAATTAAATATTGTATTTAAGATAATTTATCATGAACTTTCACCAAGAATTGTCGATCCAAAATATCGACTTTGAGATTGATTTCAAAAGGATACTGTTTATTTGAAATTCAATAAAATCAATTTATTTTCAAATGCGTAAAAATCACGTAATAATTTATACACAATAATTCACCAACCTCCTTATTTCTTTATTGGTCTGGAAATATAATAGTGATAGTGGTGACAAAAATAAGTAGTAATTTATTCACATTCAATGGTTTTATTGATAACTAAAATTTTATTAGTGTGTTCATCGTTTACTGATGGTACAGACATAAATCTATTAAACACGCACCTGTACATTCATTATTGAAGTTCAAAACATTCAATAATAACACGCTAATATCGGTATACAATAATACAGACACTAGAATAAAAATATTACTTTAGTCGTGAACCTAGAATAATAATTTCATTATTAAAAATGAAGTAATCAATAAATCAAAATAAAATCTTTATCATAACATACAAAATATATGAACTTAAGACAAAAACCCTATGGTAAAATAAAATGCATAAAAATTTATTGCATCAAAAGCTAATAGTACAAAAGGTGAGTTTATTGCCTTACTGCACTCTCTAACAACCGACCAAAATTGTAAGATGGTAATATAAAATTCCAATGCGCATTACGCTATAAGTAATTACATAAATAATAATTATTAAAAGAAGAAATTACTAAAAAAATAAAATGGTAAAAAATGCATACAATATAAAAAGGGGAGGGGTAGGGGAGTAATTGATTTAAAAAGGATTAATGAGAGCAAGAGAGTCATATATCAGTCTTCTTTTGATTGTGAAAATTGTAGGAGAATCTATGCTCATTGATAGTAAAAATATCTAATGTCCATTTTATAAATGGTTCATTTTCATGACTTTATCAAATTGATTTAAGAAATAGTTTCAAAAAACACGTTTAAAAACGTAATTTTAAAGAAATAAAATCACCAACGTTATCGTCCATACGATATCACTCTATTAAAATCAACTGTCGCACAAGTAAGAAACTTTATAATATTTATTTTATTTCTCCTTATAATGTTCTACAGTGTTAATAGACGAGTGAAGATATGAAGTAATTCCTTTTCTGAAAAGGATTAGTGACAAATTGTAGGATAATAATCAAAGTATCAAAAAACTCGCAAAGTGTCTCCGAGAAGAAGTATTTCCAATATATATTAGCTACTTATAACTATCTAGTGTAATATAGTGTTTAAGATTAGTGCTTCCAGCTCATCTCATTCATTGCTCTTCCACCAGATAGTACCTATTGTATACAACAATATCCTTTTTGTTCACGCTTCGTCGCTTGTCAAGACACTGATTAATAGATACGAGTAGTTCAGGAGTAATATCTTCACTGTGAGTTTTTTTTAATCTCCTTTGTCTTGTGGTAATTGCGCTCTGCTTCTCCGTAGGAATAATGAGATCCGTCGCTACATCAGTCACATTACATTAAGAATAGACAACAGACCTACGTATTTATATTTTATGTATTTTCTGTGAAATTTTCTCGGGTAAATTAAGCTTAGAATTATTAAGTTTTAATGAATATTTGAAATAAAATAAACAAAAAAAGGTTTTAAAAATATTAATGTCAAATATTACGAAATAAGGTTTAAAGTTTTTACATTGTTTTAAACTAAAAAAATGAAACGCAAAAAATAAAAAAAATTAACAAATTTAGGAGATTGGTTTTGCTTGTGTTTCCGGCAGGAGCTTAAAAGGCAAAAAGAAGAAATAAATCAGAAAGTTTTTGAAAATGCGTTTAAGGTTGTATTTGGGTTTATAACAAAATCCAGATACATCTTTTTAAAAAAAAAAAAAAAAAGTAAAAGTTAAAGATAGTTCCTTCGAGTTGCTGTCGAGTTTTAAACTCTATTAAGAAAACTTTACTGTATGACTTTACTTTTAAGCAGTAATTTTGAGTAAATGACTAGTATTTATACTTAGGTACTTGAGCAGATATGATTTAAACAAAAAGAAATCCTATATCATTTATTTGATGGAGAGAAACTTCTTTTGTCTTCCTGAGACATCGTCAGTCTGACTTTTAATTGTTAATCCTACTGCTTGTATACCAATACAGTGAACAATGGTAGGTATAAAAGTACACAATCAAGATAATGCTTAAAGAAAAATTGTGATACGACGAAGAGCGGAATTTAATTAAAATAATACCAAAGTTTTCATCTTGAACAATCTGTTAATGATCGTTTTTACACATTCTCTACATAATACTTCCTTGAAAGAGAGGCATTTCTGCTAATTTATCTATGTTAAAAAAAAAACAACTTCAAACTTATTTTGTAATATCAAAGTCCATCAACAACAGACTTTCTTTTTGAAAATAATAGTATAAATAAATCAGTTCGTTTGTATTTGTATATACCTCTATTAGACAAGTAGATATGAAATTATATATTCTATGAAAACAATCAATTGAGAATTTTTTTAATTTTTTTTATTTTGAGTTTTATGTAGTATAGATTGCGTGCACCCTGCTCGGTTTTTAGTGAAAAACAATACGTGGAGTTGATGTGCATCGTAGTATTTTAATTGTTTGTGTTGAATATTATTTTACAGGTATAAAGTACGATGATGGTATATTGATATGGAAATGAGATCAATTTAATGTTTACCATAATTATCAAGTGTATTCATAATTAAATCACTCATTTATTTTATTGAATGTTGATAAAAAAAGAGTAAAAAAGTAGGATAGACATCAAGCCTTAAAGTGTTCCTGAAAATGTGTGATATATCCTAATTTTTTCATCATTGTTTTGACTGAAAAGCACTTTGATAAATATGTCTTCTCTTGGTATTTGGATGTGTAAAATTTAATTTATACTCCCTGTGCAAAGTGTAGTTTAAAGCTAGTAAATTTAAGCGTTACGCTTAAAAAGAAATATCTGCTTAAAAAATAGTTGATGAGTCTTTTCTTCGATAAATGACTTAAGGCAGTTTGAAGTGGCTTAGAAAAACTTACTTAATCTTTAATCAATAATACTGGAGCTTTGAATTGAATCAAGGGACACGATTTTTTTTTCATGTTTGGTTTAATGGTCTTGGAATATTTTTGTATTTATGTGTATGTAGCGAGCCGAAATCTTATGACGTATCTAGTAACTGAGCCCTCATGCCAATATGGACAGAAAAAAGATCATAAAAAGAACTAAAGAGACTATTTGAAGAGTTATCAGTAATCTCCTCAAGTAATGATACATGATTATGTGAGTAAATGTTTTTTACTTGCTCATAATACGAAACGATCATGTTTCATGAGCAAAACTTACAGCAAATCTACTATAATTTTCTTTTATGGTTCAATTTTTTCAAGATATATTATGTAGTCGTGAAAAGTATGTGGGTTTTGAAAAATATTTATATATCTACATATACATTCATCTCCCATAATTGGAGTCGCCAGAAGACTAGCTGCATATTATAAACATACATGTTGTCTTGTCCATGCAAAAAATAGACATTCAGGATGGGTCTCATCACTGAACCTTATTTTTTAAATGATTTATTCGTAATATTTTAGAATACCTGCTTTAAACAAGATACTCAAATTTACAAAAAAAGAGGGAGATAATTTCTTCAATTCTACGAAGCATTAAATTATCATTTTTATGAATAAATATTCTTTATAGGCAGTGATTTATTTACTTTAAAATAAGTCATCAACGGAACTTGAATGTTAGATTCAAAAGAAAAACTAGTCTTAATATAATAAGAATGTTAAGAGCTTTTGACTTATACGTACAGAAAGTAACTCAGTTTAAAAATCGAAGTAATATTATTTTCTCAATATAACCAAAGACACTCAACATAATAGTTGACAAAGTGAAAATATGGTTCATTCTACATAAAGTAAAATGTTTCATAATAAGCTCATGCAATAAACTAGGTAGTCTGCTGCAGCAGGTATTGACTTCACGATAATATGATTAGAATGTCAGAAACACAAAGGAAGTTGATAGAAAAGCTCTGATAGTTCGTAACTAAAAAGGAAAAGGTTTAAACAAAAAGAGTCTTATCTGCCATCGATATAAAATATTCCTCAGAAAAAAATCAAGGCAACAAGCAGAAAAATCTGCTTGGAATTGTTTTCCAAGTTTTAGTAAAAAGATCACAACTTTTTTGCGATATAATATCATAAACTAAGTACATGAAAATGTAAATCCTTTTAAGGTACGATTTAACCTATATGATGTTAGAGATTTACCCTTTTTGTGAACTTCCTTTGTTCAAGGAAAACAAGAGGATCAAATGTTATTACTAGAGATGTAGCGGATTGTGATATCAGATGATACCTACTTTAAATCGGATAGTCGGATGTTCGCTTCGGACAGATTTGGTCAGCAACTCGGAGGTTTTGAGGAGAGCCAATTGCAGTAGACAGCTGCTGAAGGACGTTAAGGTCCGTAAGATTTCATATCTGGGTCACGTTCTGCGGGGCGATAAGTATAGTCTGCTCCAGCTGATACTGATGGGGAAGATTGAGGGGCAGCGTGGTCCTGGTAGAAGGCAAACGTCTTGGCTGCGCAATATAAGAGACTGGACCGGGATGAGACATGTGGGAGAACTGTTCCGGGTCGCGCAGGATAGGGAAGCCTTCGCCAGAGTGATTGCCAACGTCGGGGGGACCTGATACGGCACGAGAAGAAGAAGAAGGATGTTCGCTATAGCCGTGATTTCCAGAATTTGTTGGATCCCATCACGGTCAAATAGTAAGTTGAATATTGGTACCCGGCCTAAACTATTCTATGCCTAATATTTCCAATCACAAACGCTTACCTAATAAAATTGAAAATATAAAACGAATCACGTATTTTTCAAGTATTTGTTCATTTACATCGTGACAAAAATATTTAGAATTTCAATAAATAAATAAAGCAAAAACAATGATGTTTATTTGTTTACACTGATAGTTATATATAACTCGAGCATTATGCATTTTTTAAATTCTTAATTACAATAATTTGTTAATTGAGGGAATTTTATAAAAGAATTTTGCATTAATTATTCGGTTGGTACTACTACCGATGCCGGATACCCGTTACACAGCTAGTTTTTACTTATCAACTTCTATTTATACATATATGTACATTGTACATGCTCTGGTATGATATTCAAACTTTCATTTTCTTCGTAACCCAATTACCTGCTGTTACGTTTACTGCATCCGAAATGAATTTCCAAGATATACCGCAACTTCTACCGCGAGTCAATTATACTAGTCTCATCTTTCATGTCAGTGTATATTCTCCACATAGCATAATATATCCCAACAACATTTTAATTCGATTTCGTAGAAGCCGAGGTGCAAAAAAATAATTCTTCTTTATATTTTTCGCCCTTGCCTTTATCTCATTTATTTAGGATCGGCGTTTTTAGTCCTCATCCTCCAAGCAATCCGGTCCCCTCCATCCTCCGAACGCAGCTCTGCTTCCCTCATGCAAGTTCCTGGCTATTGTGAACATCCAGGTGGTCACTGGTCTGCCTGGTCTTCTATGTCCTACTTCTACCTCCATTGTCCTTTTTATCGTAGTATCCTGGTTTAGTGAAAGTCTTATAACGAGTCCAAATATGTTTTGTAAATAAACTTATTCTAAATGAAATAAAACATATAAATGCAACTACATAAAAAATGCTTTTTACATTGTACTTGCCCTTATTTTTTTGTTACTTTGATTTCAGTTACTTATGTTTTATGTGCTGTTGTGTTAAAATTAGTAAATAAAATAATAAATAAAAATAATCAAATTTTCAAGTTAGAAATATTATACTACTGATTATAAATATTGAAAAGTTATCTTGTGCGAGTATTTTACTTAAAATATTCCTTTCTTTAAAGAGAAAAGATTTTTATGGTTCAATGTTCGGACTACACTTGTTGCAGCGTTGCTCGGGGCACCGGAAGTGAAGCTTAAGAATTATCAAAATGGGATTCTATTGCCACAAAAGCATTCAATTGAAGATATACGTTTCTGTTCTGCGAAAAAAGTACAAATCAAAATACTTAAGGGAAGTACCTATTAAACTTTGTGATCGTTTTATTACTTTCATTGAAAAAAAGTACATTTTAATGGTTTATGGTTTTATACTATGTACACGGTGCGGCAGAAAAGTAATGAGACTGATTTTTTATTTACTAAAGTATATATTTTTTTCAAACATCAATATTATCCCCTTCAAAGTAGTTCCTTTGGGCAACTACACACCGAGGGAGACGTTGTACCCACTGTTGATAGCAGTACCGGTATGGTCTTCAGCATGTCCGTTATACGCTTATAGATGTTTTTTTTAGTTTATTCACTGTGTCGGTGTTTAGGTAGTAGAATTCCATATCGAAAAATAAAACAGGTGTTTTATTCTACTAAAGATTTATTTTGTGAGAGAGACGTCTTTCGTCTTATGAGGACATTATCAGGAGGATAGGATCATTATGAGGAGGACAGATTGATAATGTCCTCATAAGACGAAAGACGTCTCTCTCACAAAATAAATCTTTAGTAGAATAAAACACCTGTTTTTTTTAGTCCCGAAATTACGACCTTTGAGAATATTTTTCAGTTAAGGTAAAAGAAAAAAGTCACAAAAACTGAAGAAAGGTGAAAAGGGGGGCTGGAGAATCACAAGGATACCTTTTGAGGTCAAAAATCTTGAGAAATCCTTCTGTTCAATTGTGAGGTTTTTCGACACCATTTTGGCACAGACATTTCGCATTTGCAAATGTTCAGCCAAAATTTGACGAATGATAAATCTGTTCAACTTTAATTGTTCACTCAACATTCTTAATGTTAAACGGCGGTCTGATCTCACGAAAGTGTTCACACATTCGATGTTTTCGTCGGTTTTGGAAGTTGAAGGCCTCTTTTAACGGCGTTCATCTTCAACATGTTCTCTGCTTTCCAAAAATTATTTGTGTCAGCAAAAAACTCAAACTTGCGATAAAGAATGTACCCCATAGACCTGTTTTAAGTTTTCAAATGCAACACTTGCCGATTCTTCAGGCTTAACATGATCTTTAATGGAACAATGTTGCTCCAAATTCCGCTGTTCCATTTTCCGTGACGCAAAACCAAAACACAACTTCACTAATAGCAGTCACAAAAATCTCATAGTCAACGGAGGGAGTTGAAACTCACACTGAGCTAAGGGAAGATACTGATACGTGGTCTATTAAAAGGACAATAGCGCAGCATTGCCAGATCGCTTGCAGTGTTGCCAGTCTCACTACTTTTCTGCCGCACCTTGTATAATGAGTTACTATCCATTGGATTGGTCTGCAACGAGTTTGGATTTTCTTCTCCATTCCTCCCTATTCTCAGTCAGTCTTTTCAGCTCTACGTATGAGCCACATTTCATGTCCCTCTTCAGTTGGTCCATATACGCATCTCTTGGTCGGCCTCTGCCATTTGTACCCTCGGTCTTACCCTCCGTGATGGCGATGAGTAGTCCTGGATGCCTGATGTTGTGGCCAATCCAGTTAGCTCGTTGTTGGCTGATTTTCTTAAGTAGTTGCCTTTTTTCGCCTACCCTGGTTAACACTTCTCCGTTTTCGAAGTGTTCCGACCAATGGATCTTCAGCATGCGTCTGTAGTACTATTTTTGGTAGTTTTATACTACTAATTTTGGTAGTTTTATACTATTGGTATGTAAATAAGATATTTGGTTTTTTAATATAATAAATATACTAATGGAAAAGTAGTTCCAATTTAGGGATTGCAAGAGATCAAAGATTATATGGATAATGACCCGAACTACAGACAGGTCTACATAGTCAGGGTCTAGAGCGTGAGGTATGTTATTACAAAATGTTATTACAAAATCCCAAATATATTTTACATATTATTATTGCGTTCTTGAATGTGAATGAAAGGTACAAGTTGATTAATTTGGAAACGTTACGTTGTTTGCTTTTGCTTCTTTTATTATTCACATTTATAAATAGAAAGAACACTCAAATTTGATTAAACGCGTTTACAAATTAATGAAAACATATGGATATTTAATTTTTTTATCAGATATTCGTAAGAACATTGAATAAAATAATATTAAATAATTATGCATAAAAATAGATATTTGAATTAAACATAAATATAATCTTACTTATCGACAGACAGTTCCTAGTGAAATTTTATTACAAAAAGAAATTACATTTTTATAACAAATGCTAAAAAATAAGCCGTAATAGAAAATATTGAAAGAAAAAACCAATAATTATAATAATAATTGAAAACGAGAGTTTTTCAGTATTAATTTATTCAATAAATGCTTTTGAATAAATATACTTTAGAATGTGACTTTCACGTAAACTTTTGGAATATTTAAGATAATTTCACAGATGATAGACGAGTTCTGAGAAACTTTATAATGAAAAAGGTTAAACCATGTATATAGTACCACAACACAGTTCCTATAGAATTCACTTTTACTTTTTTCAGTTCCGTTATCCGCTTTGTCAAGATTTCTTTATACATAACATTTTTTCTACGACTCACGTCTCACAATTGTATATATGAGCGAACGTGTCTTAGAAAAAAAAAACGAAAAACGTCTCAAAAAAATTACGCTACAAAGCTTTTATACGAAGCACTGTAAAAAAACTCAAATAAGAATTACTTTTCTTTTTATGAAAGCACAATTTTTAAATATACATTGTAACTGCGAAGACAAACTGCGTTAATTTTTATTGTTTGAAGTGACAGTACCTATAAATAATAAGTAAAATATTTTTACACAGGCATATCATTAGTTTTATACCTTTATTTTTGCATACGTTTAGTTTTAGTAATCACGCAAAGTTTACGGGTAAGGTCGAGAAATGAGAATAGAAACATGAGGATTTAGATATTTTTTGTCAGTTTTAAATGACACGGGGTAAAACGTAAACGTTAACGTAACAACACACATTTTTACAGCTCAAACAGCTTACAGCTTAAGATACTAGGAATTTCAAATAAGAAATTTCTTGTTTGAACAGTTTGAATAATCATTTATCGATCACATTACTGAAATTATTGTATTATTTGCGGGTATGAAACGTATACGTGAGTGATGAATTGTGTTAAGGGTTTTTCAAGTATTCGAATTTCGTTTTTATTACAGACGATTATAATATGTTAAAACATATTCATGATGCCGATTAAGATGTAGTTTAATTAATCAAATAATGCTTGTTTTGAATAATAGACCGAGTCAAAACTAAGCTTAATTTGGAGCTTAATATATTTCAAACCCTGTCTATTAATCTTGATTCCAGCCTTTACCAAGGTTTATTTCGTTAATATATCAGTCTAAACTCACGTTTCCCAATAGTTTCTTCTTTCTAAGCGAGCTGGGTACCTTTTGATCCCTTTTACGCGTACCTATTCAGCTTTAATTCCGCTAAGCGACCGATGGGAATACTGATCATTTTGTGCTTACCTATCAAAATCAAGGCTTCTTTCCAAGGTATCCTTCATTATGTGGCCTTAGTTTTATAATATTGATTTTTTCAATCTACTACTACTATACCATCACGGCATATCCCACTAGTGGGGTAGCCAGCAGACCAATTGCATATAATAAAAACGCAAGCTGTCCTCTTCGTGCCAATATAAAATCAAAACATTCAGGATGGGTGGCAAACCTCATCGCTGAATTTAAATTTAAAATTCCTTAGTTTTTTCGAACATCTGCCTTTTACAGGATACTCGAAAACTTACGGAGAAGAGTGGGAGACCAATTCTTTACCGGGTGCTCCACGGAATAAAGAGAAGCTCCAGAGATAGAACAATATTCTATCTCTGTTGAAAATTATCTTTTGGACTTAAACTTTTAGTTCATTGTTCAATAGCGAGCTAACGGTATAAATATCCAATAGATCAGCCCTATAGAAAATCTCTCAAGTTCGACTAACTATATAACGATGGTTTAAAGCACAAAAGACACATTTTTTCAATCTACAGTGAGTAAATTACAATAAACTTTGAATAGATATCATTTGAATAAAAGTGTGAAAAAAATATTAAGTTTTAATATTGTAATTTGTCTTTGGATGTGTTTTTTTTTAATCTTTACGTTTGAATACTTGACACTGTTTGACAACATTTTTGTTTAATCTAACAAATTTTTCACATATTTTTACTTTTTTTTATCATTTTTATTTTTTTACCATTTTACCATTTTTTTTTTTTACCATTTTATCATTTTTTTTTTACCATTTTATCATTTTTTTTTTTACCATTTTATCATTTTTTTTTTTTTACCATTTTACCATTATCAAGATGAATTTTTAACTGTTTGTAAAGCCATAGGGTACTTTTGTATTTCATTTAAATGTGCGGTATTTTTTTCAGTTTAGATACTTCCTTTTACAGACATTTTATCACAATGAATTTAAAGCGTGACACTGTTTTTATTTACAAAAATCTTATGGGGAAAAATATTTTTTTCATACAGAGGTGAGAAATGTACCAATGTCAAATTGCTTCATGTGCTTGTCTTAGTCGTGAAATGGTCCAAATCACTAGATATTTGTAGTCTTGAATAAGGGGAAAGAAATCTGAAACGTATGTAGGTGTTAGAATTTAAATTTTAAACAATCATATAAACAAAAGTCGTGGCGATTATGTTTAAAATTTCTTCAGTATCAATCATTTGAGTTAATCAAACTTTGATAACATCATTTAGGGGTTGAATATGACGCTGAAGTTGATATTGTTGGAGATATTTTTGAATACACTCGTTGACTTTTGAGATGTTAATTTGTAGTGTAGAAAAAGCATTGCAATATAAGTTCAAATACTCCAATATGAATGCATTGCCATTTTTATTAAATGTTCACATTTAAAATAAAAAAAAACAAAAGAAAGCATAAAATACATGTGTTACAGTACATATATTTATATTACATTGTGTTGCAACCTTCAATATAGAGTAAAGTATGAATATAGCAACACATATACTTTATGCTACAATATGTCAACATAAAATGACAAGAATAGAATCTTGTCAGAAACTATGAAGGCTTTAGTAATAATAATACGAACCGAACGCAATACAGAAACACGGATTTTCAAGGATAACGTATGCTAGCGTGGATAATAAATTCCGTAAAATCATTCCAATATTGCGAAAAAAGAAAACATATAAAATTATATTATGTACCACCTACATATAAGAAATATTCATAAAAATATTTCTTTGCGATCGTATACTTATTATTATTACTTACTCTATGCTTATATGAATGTTTATTTGGATTTTTTCAACAATTCCTTAAATCGGGATGGGAACGTAAAAAATAATACCTCATATAAGTAAATCAAAAAACAAATGTTTTTTTCTACTACATAGGTACATTATATCTTACTTATTAAAAGAGACGTCTTTCGGAATGACATTTTATAAAATAATAAAACTAAAGTATCCCAAAACACTGTTTCACTTCAACGTCACTTTATTTAAACGTTTTGAAAGTGAAGTGGAAGTAAAACAGTGTTTTGTGATACTTTAATTTAATAACTTAACAAATGTGAAAGCTGAAATTTGTAAAAAATACAAAATCATATGTAAAATAAACGATGGATATTTTGCAAAATCTTGAACAATAATAAAAAAGATTAATATAAAAGTTTAGATTTTTTTAATAATACTTATATTTTTTTAGACCAATACCTACCATTATAAGATTTACATCATCAGAACAAGTACATTACAGAACAAGTAAATTAGATTTTTTTTTTAAATTTTGAATGAGAAAATCCAGGTTAAAATTTTTGAAGTCTTATATTATATTATTATATTTTTCCACGCATATGGTTTCATCAAAAGAACACGCCATTTATACATACCTATAATACAATACAGAAAGAAATATAATACTATACCTCTAATGTTATATTTTCATGGCAATTTTTTTATAATATTATTATGTTTTCGTCATATTATTCTTGTTTCTTGATCATAAAAAAGTGACAACTCATGGAACAAAAAATTTGGTACTTTTTCTATTATTTATCTTCCTGAAAAAAAAACCATACCTACCAAAGTATGAAATCTGCTTAGAAAAATCTAAATATTTAAGTCCATGTCAGTTTTACATATGTTTAAACTTTTTTTTAGAAATTGTTAGATATAGATTAACTTCTTTCAGATACCTAGTAGAAACCATCAATAACTATAGAGAATCTTTTAAATTTAATTTAAGAATATCTTCGACACTCTTATTTTGATCTGTTTCATGCTGGTCCTGTTATGTCAATATTTGTGTACCATCGCAGTATACCTCATAAGTGGTGAAGCTAGCAGACCAGCTGCGCATAACATGAAAGTCGTCCTCTCTGTGCTAATAAAAAAGAGACATTCAGGAATGGTGGCAAACCTAATTGAAAATGTTCAGTGTATTATATGTGAAGTTTTACGAATACCTGTATTTTACAGGAAACTTAAGTACTTATAAAAAAGAGCGAGAAACCTTTTTTGCCGATACTACTTCGAAATGTTATTTTAATTCACATTCATAGCTTTTGTATATATTTTTTTTACAAAGAAGATATTCATATTGCTTTTGAAAAGTGGGTTAAAGAATGAAACTAACTTAAAATATGCAAATAAAGTTAACACATAATGTATTTGAATAATATCTAAATCCCTTTATATCCAATTTACTAACGACCCACATCAATATACAAAAAAGTTGGAAAGTGATAAAAACTGTAGAAGTTTTTAAGTAAATCATCGCTTAACATCGTACGAGTATTTGATAGCACAAGAGTTCACGTTTTTATCGACGAATTCATCACACCATTAACTACATATTTTTATGTATAAAATATTGATGTGTGTCTTTTATGTACTTATAAACATAATCTAAACGCTTTCTTGGTGTAAACAAACAATAACAAAACACTTTGAGTAAAGTTTGTATAACGAGGGTAGAAAAGCTCGTGTGCAACGTAATTTATTCAAGGAAATGAATGACACAAACAAAAAGCTCCCATCATTATTATACCTACTGTGTTCTTTGTATATGTAGTAGTAAAACGAGTTACTCATATATTGTATTATGTGAATCATCTGGTGTAAAAAAAAGATGATATGAATCGATTATTTCATAATGCACCATTCACACAATAATTATACAGGAAAATTAGAAAATTTACACCAAAGAATAACCAAAACTTATACAAAGCGGTCAGAAAACCTTTATGAATGGTGTAGGTTTGTTTTCTTTTATCTCTTCGTTAAACTGTTAAGATCGTTCTAAACTGAAGCCTTGGTCGTAAAAATCAAATATGTAGGTAAATATGAGTGTAATTTATTATTCAATTTCCATTTTTGATTAATTCACAAAATGATAATGTTGTGTAACGAAACTTTTCACCTGATTGTATTATTTTTTGTCAAAGTTTTTACAATAATATTTGTTCAAAAAGCACTATTTCTTTGTTCCAAGAGAAAAGTATAAAATAAACTAATGTTCTTCCCTATCTTCAAAACCTAATAATTTTGTAACGTGTAATGTAGGTACTCTTGAATTATGAATTGGGAGATATTAGATAAAAAATTGATTATCAGTAAAAGGGTGCTTTAATGAAAATAAAATATCAAAGAGAAAAATATACCCTTTTTGAAACATGGCTGAAAAATCTACCTTTTTCGTTATCGTCCTTTCAAAATGATTTATGATTTATTGATATACCACTCAGATTCGTATATTGAATGATTTTCCAATATTGATGAAGCTTGTCTTTATAATTTATTCCAAAACCCACTGTCTCATTTGCGAATTAAATTTTTAAAAGAAAGCTCACTGAACCATCACTGAATGGTTTCAATCAGAAAACAATAGAAAAGGAAGAATTTAAGGACCTTTCAAGTTTTTGATGCAGTTTATTTCTTTATTTTCGCAAACAACAAACAGTTAACACAATAAATATTACAAAAATTAAATAACACACATTACCCCCTATTTTTTATTGATTCAAACTTAAATAAGAACGTTCCAAAATTTTATAATTAAGTTCACTTGAACTAACGGAACTTAAATTCGTATTCTATATAATATTAGTTGCATATAATTCCAATTAGGAACAATTTTAGAGTTTATAGAATACTAATGTAGACTTACTAAAATCAGAACGTTCTTATTTTAGTTAGTGCAATAAAAAATGAAATAGAATCTGGGTAATATAGACCAATAAAGTCCCCTTTATTACCACAGTATAAATATTCAAAACGATTAAAGCTAAACAAAGACAAACCAAACCATAAATAAAAACAAGGAAATTATCAATAAGCATACCAATTAACAATTATATATAATACAATTTAATAAATATAATATCAAACAATATAACATTTTAATAAATAATAAAATCAGTGTATCAAAATTATCATAAAATAGTAAATATTAAAATATATTACAGCGAATTCCACATAAAATAAATGAAGCTCGAAAATGACTAAAATTTCAACAAAAATAACATTTACTATGAACAAAAATGTCTTTCGGAAAGTTAGGTCATAAAGGTATGATAATGATAAAATATTTTGCAAAATAATGTAGCCATTGTAATGTAGGAACACAATAACACAAAGAATATTTAAGTAGAATTTATTCGAATGCATAATTCTTGGAAATTGACTAAGGTACTAAATATTTAATCAACTCCTGTAAAATGAATATCCATAGAGTAGATTTATAATAATAATAACAAGCAAATACTGGGAATTGTTTAACATATTACTGTACACATCACAAAATGAATAATGCTTTTCAAATTAGTTCTCAGAAAAGAAGGTTAATATCAGTTTTATTATATTAACAGCCCGTTTGAAAATATAATATAGATTTTTTCGTTTCTACGAGCAAACAATGTCAGTAACAGAAAAAAAAACAATACCTTATAAAACAAATTCAAGCATTTGAGCATATCCTTGGATCATAGTTCTATAAAAAGCATATTAAAGTCTTTATTTATTTGATATAAATTTAACAGTTTAGCTTTTTTGTCAGTAGCTATATATAGAACATCATAATACCATATTTTTTTTAAATGATCACAGGATACGTAAGTATGCATTGAAATATCGGGGGCATTTTGTAATTGGTTTCACAAATAGCATAAATGTCAATTTGTTAGAAGAGAAAGCAATGCTCGTATCGACTTTCTAATTCTTATTTTTTGCGTGACTACAAAGATCTATAAGTTAACCACTTTGCCTTTATAAAAAAAGTTTAAGAGAGATGGTTTTACTACAAATACTTAAAACTTTTATTGAGTTGTGACCTGGTTTCGACTTCAAACTAAAACCAATTGTGTTTTTTTTTTCATATATAAACTTAACAGTTTTAAAATTCACATCGAATCAATAAATTTACTTATAATGTACCTACTCGTAAGCTATTATGTGTGTAGGATATAACTGTAGAATATTTTATAGATTCGAGATCAAGCTCTCTAGTGGTTTGGATTCTAATTGTGATAATGGTTCTAGGATTATTGTACATATCTACATAGTAGAAGTATCACTATATTTAAACTATAATAATATGTGAAGTAGAAGGAATGTACCTATATGTAGCTGCATGAATTCATAAGTAATCTACCATATTAGATGCCAAGTTGGTTTATTTAAGTAAAGTGAAGACATTAGATGAGAGATAACATGTTATAATTAATTAACATTGCGGCAGCTATACGAAAACAGGAAATTATTTCTGCGTCGTGAGAGGAGCAAGTAATATTGAAATATACTTAGGTAATCATAAAATAAGACCTTATATTGTTATTCAAAAATATGATTACGTTTGCTTATTTAAAGTTGTGTGATTACAAGGACGTGCCTACCCTGAATTCTATTCAAGAGGAAGAGAGTAGAGGCGCCTGTTTCAACGTGGCCACTTAATAAACGCTATAATTTATTTTATAAATTTGATGTTTTCAACAGACGGTTCTTGGTGAAAATTTATGTTGAATTAACTTTAAATAAGTATTTTATTTATAATTAATGCAATAATTTAATTGAGCTTAGGTGAAATCTTCGTTTGTACTCCCGAACCACACGAGCCAATGGACTCACAGTAATGAAAATACAGCTCGTCTTTTCATGGAATAAAAAATAAGATATTGAATGTATTGCTAATAGCGTAACCTCATTATTGAATCATGAAAATTTAAAATATTTTTTTCCAAAATATGCTTTTTACAAGACCACTGAAAAAAAGACCAAAAAAAATCAGTAAAGAGTAAAAAACCTATTCAACTTTGTACGATTTTTTTTTTATTTATTGAATTGTTATATGAAGTGAATAAATACTAATGAACAGGAAGGAAATTATTTTCTATCTCGTCTTTGATAAACAAAAGATATAATTATACTCTATTGTAGATTTTGGTAATTTACTTAGAAAAACATCTAAAACATTGTTTACTTTAGTTGAAAAACAGTTGATAGAGAAAACATGAGTATCTTGGTGTGTTATTCTGTACAACATAGAGAGAGAAAAAAATAGTTCAAAAGATGAAGAACTTGTTAAACAAACAGTCTTAATTTCAGTAAGGTAAATATGAAGATCCATTTTGTTAATATGTTACTTATGATAATATACTTGGGGGAGGTAATGTAATTGCTAATTATTTCAGAAGCCTTTAAGGCAGGTGCTGAAATAGGTTCATTAAGTTATATGTCTGGAGAATGCTGTAAAGTGTTTTTGATGAGACTTGTAACAACCTATTTTAATCATTATTTTCATATTTAAAAAAACATAAACATAATAATGTTTCCTTTACATAATTCAGAAGCAAATTGTAAGGGATCAATAACCTTTGATTTTAAGTTAGGGGCTAAATTTCATGTGTGTCATGAAAATAAATTTTATAAGTTTTGATATTCAAATACGTTTTTTTATTATTACTTTAATTTCTTTCATAAGACTTTCTTTCGGTAATTAAAGGTGAAAACTAACCTTTTTACTCAAAGTGAGTTTCGACCACCTAGACTAATGTCTCTCTCAAATGTTAGAGGAATATTAAACAGCATATTATTTTTCATTAATAGGTTTTCACGTGTTGTCTTTATAAATGATAACTTTATTTGTGGACCATAAAATCATTAAAAAAAACATCTTGTATGAAAAAGTTAACTGCCATGACAATCAAATTATAGGTTGGAGGACACAGGATTTAAAAACTGCGAATTTAAAATTCTAAAAATAAAAGCAATTTTCAAAAAATATTCTTCCTTTGTTTATTTAAACAACAACCTTCATAAAAAGTTATTTTAAATTCGATTAACAAGGGTATTTTTTCCTAACAGTTGATATCTACTGGAAACCAGGTTTTTAAAATGTAAAATGTGCGAAAGTGAACTTTATTTACAAACCCGAATTCAACCACAAAAAACATTGGAAAACTGTTCTAAATTTAATAGCTAGAAGCAAACACGTCCTTCGTCTTATTTTCAAAATTATATTTTTGTATTGTTATAACTTTTGATTTATCGGTGTTTTTTAAAAAATTATTACTGATTTATTTGGTGTAGAGTCTCGACTAGTTTATCATCTTTATACAAATTTAAGCGTTGTGCTGGTAGTGAATAAATTACATTACAATCATCATCATCATCATCATCGCCCTCAACGCTCCTCTCGGGAGCACAGGGCAGAAACCAGCCTCCTCCATTCAGAGCGTCTCTGTGCCAATTGCGTCACCTCTTTCCACGACATTCCTTGCGCTCTGATATCGTTGTCATAGGAACGGTGTATTGTGAAAGAGGGACGCCCGGGCCGACGGAACCCCTGCGGACGGAAAAACAGTGCTCTTTTTGGCCAACTATCATTAGGCATTCTCAAAACATGTCCCAGCCAGGACCATCGTCTCTCCTTTATTATGGAGATTACAGGTCTCTGCTGGGTGCGCCGGCGCACAGCATCATTTGTAACATGTTGTAACATTACAATCACACACCTAAAATCCATTTAATTTTTGTTATTATTTATGATCATTACTAATGAAGCTTCGCACGCAACGAAAGAGCTTACCATTAAATATATTGAACTCCTTCTTACAACTTTCGTTCACCACACACTGAAAGAGAGAGGTATAACCCATTAAGGTTGAAGGCTAAAAAAGATATTTATTACTATTTAAACAATTTATTGAGAATAGATATTTACCTATCTATAAAGTGTATTAAATATTACTCCTTATAAAATAGGAATGAATGAAATTTAAATTGAAAAAAAAACAAACAAAACTCATGATCTGGTACGTAAAAATGTAGTCTTTTCGAAATAGCATGATAAAATGTCTCATTATTGAGTACATGGTTATTTGAAAAATATGTCATAATTTGATCAGAAAGTGTGTATTTTGTTTGGGTTTACAGTTATCAAATATTCATCTCACAGTAGGTGATCAGAAACTTATCTTTAATAATATCAAAAATCTACTTTTATTTTTTCAGATACTCAATTATCAAATATTGTCTACATGTATTTCATTTTAATTCATATTGTCTAAGGCCATAATGACCGGATAACATATAGGCACCATTGTTCACCATAGCGTTAGACGAAATAAAGCTCGGGTAGTATATTATTACATCATGTAGTTCCACTAATAAAAAACTGTGTTGAAGATATCTCAATGAATGACTGTAGAGTGTTAATAATATAGGTGTAATATAATATCTCCACACTAAGTTATTCATTAAAATATAATTCAACTTTATTTCCTCTATTTCCTAACCTCACAGAAATTACTTTGATAAAATTATGATTTTATATAACCTTAGTTTAACCCTTTATTATATTTCAATGTTATTATAATATTATAAATGAATTCCCCAACAAGTTATTATTTTTGTTGAAACAACATCATTATGATTTCATCACAAAGAGATTCTTATTACTTACCAACTTAAAACATCAAAAGGGAAAAAGAGTCGACACTGTGAATAGATAGATAGGTCTTTACTTTTTCTTGTAATCCTTGTACTTATTTTGTCCTTTGATTTTATGTTACAACTTAAAGTATCTTTTGGGCTTTTTATTTGATTACTCATGTTTTACGCATATCACATACCAAGTTATTTGAAAAAAAGACAAGAAAAATCGAGATATTCTACAAGTTTTTGCTATTTGCGTAAATAATTGTTGCAAATAATAATTTTATCATCTTATTGATTTATTTATTTATTTATTTAAACACGATATACGGCAATTGCCTTTACAAGTATACAGATATACTTTATAACATCACACAATCATTCAACACATGTACGAAAATATAAAAACAGACAAAACATACTCCAGTTAAAGTCAGAAAATAAAAATGAAAATTTAAATATAAATATATAAATTCATTAAAAGACAAATTTTAGTAAATTTTTTTTTAAATAATTTTAGTTTTTTTTTTAATCTTGTAGAGTTCCTGATTAAAAAAAATCTCTTATTCTATTCTGCGTGTTTTTGAATGTCCTGTTTTTTTCGTATGTCCTTTTGTATGTTTTTGAATGTCCTTTTCGTAAAACATCACAAATCGGACCTTTAACATTTTAAATTCAACTATAAAGAATATCTCACATCTTGAACGCCTTAAATAGCTTATGTTGGCTCAAAGAAGATAGCTTTTTAATTTATTAATTTTGAGTTTATTAATAGTTCATTGGTGTGTCATTTGTAATATTGTTAGTGCCGCGATATCCAAAACGTTAACCAAGTAGTTAACTTGTTGTCAAGAGTTAACCATAAGTTAACTCAAGAAATGGTAATATCCAATGTCTGTTACGGAGATAACAAGTGGTTATTTATAACCACCCAATTTTCATGAGTTAACTATCGAATCCACGAGTTAACTTTGAGAATGAATATTTTTTTCGTCTGTAGATGGTGCTATATATGTCATCAATTTGACAGTTACATAGTTTGTAATTTTGGTTTGAGAATATTGTGTTATAATAACATAATATATTGATCAAAACTGGATAATTATCTTCATAATAATGTTGATACATCATCCGATGAACAATATTATTGATACTTTCAAAACACTCGTCAACATGAGCAAAACGTTAAAATTTAAAATGGCGGCTCCAAACAACCAGTGAAATGTCAAATAACTTCCCTAGTGTTGCCACTCGTACGACAAAAGTGCGTAAAAATTAAATTTCAACCGATTTGTACTAAGGTATTGCCATATGTGAATACTGTTTACATCACTACAGAAAGTTAACCTCTGGTTAAATAACCATTGTAAATTATTTTTATGATATCACCAAACGCCGAACATGAACAAGTTAACTCATAACAGTTGATTACTTAACCACTGGTTAACTCTATTTGGATATCGCGGCCCTTAATGCTCTGATTTGTAATTGGGAAATATAAATAATAAATAAATAAATTACCTGCAGTTCGCCCACTGGGTACCGTACCTGGTAGGAAATGCCAATATTATAGTATGAATGAATGGAAGAAATAATACTCTAAAAGCATCACTTTTATTCGATGCAATATTGTTTCAGCTTTTAATGTTCCATGAAAGGTATTTTATTCACCCTTTCAAACAACGAACGTGACAGCTGTTGTTTACAAAAGTGGATTAGGGTGCAATGAAAAGTTTGTTAATTGATGTACTTGTGTGCTACTTATCACTTACCTGTTTTTTCCCAGAGTGCGACGAATGTCTGAAGTTTTGCGTAGGTACTTCAAAAGGCAAATAATGGATATTTCAAACTTTACTACACAAGCTGACGTTGAATTTGTGTTTGTTTTAATAATACCTACAGATGACGGACAAAATATTGTTATTAGAATCTTGTACTTTACAGTGAAATACATAATCAATATTGTTAAGCATAAGTAATGTACTGAAAAAAAAAATCTTTTGTTTAAAATATTGAAGGAAAATAAAAACTTGCCATATAAGCGATTTAATTTTAACAATAATATTTTTTAACAATTTTTTTAACGGGTGCAATAAAAAGTCCCAACCTCTGAACATTCACACTTTCTAGTCGAGTGTTGTATATATATATATATATATATATGGACAATTTGTAAAGCGCCGTTTACTCATAACATGACCTCAAGGGCGCCGTATATCGTATCCATCACCCATTGTTGTAGCTATTTATATAGTCGATTTTTATCTTGTGTTTTTGATCGATCGTTAGCCTAACCATATTTTAGTCCCAATAAATATCTTTAAAGCGTAAATTAATTTTTATTGATCACATGATGAAATTTCCACTATGCATTCGATTATCACTTCAAATTTTAATAGGTCAGTGACTGGTTTCGACATGTTAGTACAATTGACGAGCAGATTGAAAATTGAAAAAAAAAACCTTGACAGTTATTCACGATTAGAAGGTTGTATTAGTCATATTAAAATTTTATTTCATTTTAGGTATTTATTTTAATAGATAAATTCACAATGATAGCCAATAAAATCTAAAATATTAATAAAATCGTAGCCACCCGGCGAAAATAGGTCTCATTAATGTAAGTTTTCGAATGTCTTGCAAAAGGCGGGTGATCGATAAAAAAAGGCACATAAAATTTTAAATACAACGGTAAAGTATGCCACGCATTCTGAATGTATGTTTTAATTTGTTGGTTCAGAAAGGACAGTTTGCGTGTTTATTACATGAAGTTGATCTGCTGGTTACCTCACTTGTGGGATGTGCCGTGATGGTATAGTAGTAGTAGTGAATTAATTCTTTTGTGTTCTACGTTTCAGTGTCATCTGCTTTGAAATTAATTAACGTCATTATTTTACGTCATTATTAGTGTATGGAATGTTATTGAATGTAAAAGATAACGACATAAGCGATGTTTTGTTATAATACTAGTATTTACAATAATAATTTTCCACTTTATATTTTCATTCCAAGCCGCGTACAGCTTCAGATATTACCTACTACTAAGTATACAATAAAAAAGTTCGTAGTTATGTACATTGTATCGATCTTTGCCAACCCCACAGTATACGTAACTCCCCTTCCCTATATCCTGTGTAGAAGTGGTTGGGACATACCAACCTCCCTGAAGCCTTCATGGCAACCCTAAAGCACCCACTGTTTTGTATATTATTATTATTATTATTATGTCTATGCCTACGTAGCTACCTTTGTGTGAAATATAGTCATCAATGTTTAACGGGTATTTGTTTAACGTCATTTTCACACAACATTTATTTATAAAATCATGAAACAATAAGTAGTACATTGTGTAGTAATACTTAAGAATAAAAACATAGACAATCAGGGTAATGCTCCCAGTTAGCAAATTTTATACTGGAATAAGGAGGTATAACATTATAATTATTTATTGCTTATCAATTATGTAATATATTTATACGTAAAAACACAAATTAAAATGAAGATTTTAGTCGTCATTCAATATATAAATTTAACTCTGCTCAGATATTATGTAAGCTCAATAGTTTGGGAGAGATGATTTATGATGATTCTTTTCAAGTAACTACACTATTCCTATGAAAATCATATTCAAGTATTCAGTATCACATGAATTCTTAGTTGTTCTTATAGATACGCTTGTTTAACGCATCGAGTAATTTCTCCAGTATATTAAACGCATCGGGTAGCTCTATTGCGTTTAATCAAAAATTAAAAGAGATGTTTAACAGATTTTAATATTTTTTAATTAGAGTATAAAATGATACCGCTACTTTTTATATAACGTACAAGTTTAAACGCTACTTTATTAGGTATATAAAATATGTAAAATAAATGTTTGTATTTCTACGAGCCAAACGGTACATTTCATGTTTCTAAAGAATGTTCCAATACGAATTGTTATGTACGAGTTTATGTAAAATAATCAATGCTAAGTAAACATTTTCAAATTACAAATTTACGTGAAAAATATTCAAATTGACGACAAACCTAGCGTTTTAATTATGTAAAAGCATATTTTAGTATGTACGAAATTTGGATTTAATATTTTGGAATATTTTTCATATTTTGAGAGACCGTTTTTATTTAATATTTCATTAACATCGGGTTACGACACGGGAAACAAAATATTTTGTATTAAGAACAATAAATCAAATTATATTATTTATTTACTCCTGGGCCAAAATTAACCTTTAGACTCCAACGACGCAATTTAAAGCAATGAGAATTAAAATGAAAATGAAAAATTTAGTTCTATTTTATGTCCAGAAATACAAGAAATCAAATTCGAAAATGAATAAGATTAATGTACGTTTCTTCGCTTAACGTTTTAAATTTCGTAAAACCAATCGTTTCACAAAAATTATTTCATGTAATAGCTGCTGAATTTATAACCAAAATGAAATCTTTATATTGTGTAAGTATGTATAGAATTACAAGTGGGGTGACTCAAAAAAGATGACATCAAAAATGCAATGTCAAAAACGTGATGTCTATTTTTGAATTTTGTTGGTATTTTCTTGGAAATTTTCCATATAAATAAAAAAATTATGTGGTATTTGTTCCATTCTAATAATGTATTGGTAAAACTTAAATGTCGTTTTCATATGTTTCATGATTCGTTATTATAATTTTAAAATAAAATTAAAATTAACCCCGAATACCAGCACCTGGTGCCGCTTGGGGTTATAAGAAGAAACGGTTAGTATTTAATATTTTACAGTATCAAATTTATTGTGGATATCGATACTTCATTCAATAAATTGAAATTGAAAAAAATAATGAAAGAAATTATTAAGTGGATTTTTTTGTAATATTTATTGTCACTATAAATACGGAAATCAAGTTAAGTTTTTATTGACGCACATACCAGTTACTAATATGACAAACTGAATAATTACAAAAACAAATGTAAATATGAAATATAATCTTTAGTCTTTATTCTATGGAAGCAGTTTTTTCTTTGTTTTCATACTCCAGTTTAAACACTTACGTCACTTAATATTAGGTATTCGAGTAATATTAATTATTAAAAAGATACCATATTTTTGGTACACAATGTTCCTGAAATCCTTCAAGGTACATTGTTTCTATGACAACTCGGGAGGCTAGTTTTGTGTTCTTATTTTAATGAGACAAAAGTACTTCCACGTCCTCTCTGGTTTTTATCAACATAATGTTTTTAATGAGATATTAAATCATAAAAAATGAGGCTTTTGTGAACTTTATAAAGAACTCGAACGAAGGAAAAGCATGTTAATGTAAGATAATTAATTATTCAATTAATATAATTAACTGATACATTAAGAATCAACAAACAATGAAAAGCTATAAACCTATCATCAATTTATTTACGCCTTCGTATTCTACATTGGCCTAAAGTGATATGTTTTCAGAAGGTTCAATAATGATAGTTGGAAAAAAACATTATTTTTTTCACTTACAAGGATCTGGATTATTGAGACGATTCTATTTAACAATGTTTTGTTTTTATGAACACGACATATCGTTTGAAATGTGATGAGGAAAAACGAAACAATTAAAATAAAATTACTCTTGAGATTAGGTCGAAGTATTGAATCGTATTGAATCTTGCGCTTCTTACATTAACGCTTATTATTTTTATCTCATTTTATGGTGACTATGTAATGTATTTTTAGTTCTGTAACTATTTTAAATTTTTTTTTTTTTTTCGAATTTTTAAAATTATTGTTTTGGGTTTTTTATTTTTGGGTTACATAGATGGGTACTTTTAATCTGGGAATCTTAATCATATACAGTATTTGCAAACATTTGTGCATTCTGTAATTGGGTTAATACTATACCTAATTGTTTTATACTATATTTATGTAAAAACCTGTAGAAATGCCAATAAAGGAAAATAAAAAAAAAAAAAAAAAAATGAAGCTTTGGAGAAATGTTGAAAGCGATGTAATCCAATTGGATTTAAATTTCTCAAGGTTTTCATGGTGGGTATTAAATAGTATCAAGTTGAAGCTCTAGTTGAATTTATTTCACATATATGAATTATTGACATAACTAATTAAACCGTTGATACTCTGCGGTAGTACTTCTAATTACAAATCCCACACAAACAAGGAGAAATTAAACTTAATTAGCGCCTACCCTTTTCACAATATTGTTAGCAGATATCAGGTTTTATTGACGTGGATATGTATATATTATTAACACGATGTACGTGTTAAAAGACATTTCCTTATAGGAATATTTCAGTTAAAACGTTAACTTTGTAGATGTACATGAATTAGCACGTGTTATCTCGTTTAACCACAATTTGCAGCACTTTTTGAAATACTCATATTTGAATCATTCAGTTGAGGATTGAAGTTCGAAACTTTTCTATTGACTTTTGCAGTTCTGATTTTGGAGAGAGCTTTCAGCGTTATGTTAATAAACTCAAGCCTGCACTACTCACCAGCGTTTTTTAGATGGTCGAATGTCTGTTGAATGCTTCGCCAATGCAACTTATCTTTATTCAGGAGACTGAAAAATTGCATTTGATATTATAATACCACGAGTATTACTAAAGATATTAAACTATTCGTGTTTAAAATTATTTTGCGAAGTAAATATTTCAAATTGTTTATCGTTATTAAAAAAAATCACAGCGTGAGCTTATAAACTGTGATACTGAGAAATCTCAAAGAAGCTTTGTAAGTAAATAAGTAATCATATCGTCTTCCCTCGTAATTGATTCTCAGAAATGGTTTAATTTACTTACAAAAATAATATATAAGGCAAATAAAGTTATTTAGATTATACTTTTGCTCTCATTTACCCTTTCCTTTCTGTTTTCCCACAGTTTTGAAACTCAACAATTATTTTGAAACCTTGACAATAAATTGAACAATTAGGTTCATAAATTCATGAGCAAACTAATAAAAACATATTAAAATATCGCAAAATTGAATTATGTTTCTATCAACCTCATCAAGACAAAAGTTTTTTTTTTCATTGAAACACAATCAACAAAATTTTAGCAATAAAAATTGATATTTTCAAGATAAATTGAAAAAAACACAGTATTTAGTTTTCTTCCAAGTGATTTTATTAAGATGATATTATACTTTAAATAACATAAATAACATGATTTTATTAAGTTTGCTTACTAGTATTCAGAGAATCTCAACTCCATCATCAGGAGTTTAGAAAAAAGTATATTTTTAGCACCACAATTTCTTTATGTGTGTGTGGAGTAGTAAGCAAACTCATCAAAATTGTGGAACGATCAGAAGTATCTGTGTACAACAGAAAATCATAATAAAATTTAATTACTTATTTATCTATATATGTAACGATTTCAGAAAGTTAGGAATATCACGGGAAGAAGAGAATCAATAAGCGCAGAATTACTCTGATTAGATGTGGTTGGTTTCTGCCCTGTGCTCTTAAGAGGAAAATAATGATTTGTCTACACTCAATACCTCTTTTGAATCTTTTTGTATACCATTACGGAGTTCTAACAAGTGGTAGACTAACTGCATAGCATAAACATACAAATTATCCTTGCAAAGACACTCAAGATTGGTGGCATACCTAAATTGTTGCTATTAAAATCACAATTACGAATGACAGTAGGTATTATGATTTGGGCTGGTAACGGCGCAAAAATGTTCTCATAATATAACTGTTATATTAGATTATTTATTAATTTCTAACTAATGTCAAAATCCTTGACGTAGTATTAGCTATATAAACTGTTCGCCCTTGTTAGAGAAATTAATAACTGTGAGATTATCAATCCAATCATTGCTGAATGGTGATATACCTACAGGGTAGATAATTTACTGTAGAGATGAATAATAATATTTGTCTGGAAACACCCCTCAGGGGACTTTGTTACTAGGCAAATACTTCTGTTTTGTTTGCAAAATTACTGAATCAATTCAATCGTAAAGCAGGATTCGAACACAGTTTTAAATTAATTGAAAATTGATAAAAAAAAACAATAGAAGCAAAAACTATTTTCCGTGGAATTCCATACAAAATATTTCCACTTATATTCATTTTCATTCCGAATTAGATATTAAACAAATTCAATTCAACAATGAGGTATGTCACCCATCCTGAATGTCTTAATTTTAATTGACACGGAGAGGACAACTTTTATGTTTGTTACATATAGTAAGTCCACTGGCTACCTAACTTGTGGATTATGCCGTGATGGTATGTACCAATGGATAGAAAGAAGTAAAAATTCACAGTGAAAGCTTGTAATTTGTAATTTTCACAATCTTGGATCTTATGGTAACAGAACAGGGTACAGATAATGAATCATTACGTTTTTTGTTTATCTAGTTAATAAAAAATAAGGGAGAAGTTTCTAACACCTACCTCTGGATGTTTCAAGAACATCAGTTCTCATAAAGTTTAATTTATCGACCGACGGTTCTTGGTGGAAGTTCATATTAATATTTTTTTTTAAATGAAACACAATATATAGTTAGTCCACTATTGACTTTATTTATTTTTGCGAGCCGGCTTTCAAGAGCTTCCGCTCTCATCGTCAGGCAAAAGTAAAGAGTAAACTTTACTTTTGCCTGACGATGAGAGCGGAAGCTCTTGAAAGCCGGCTCGCAAAAATTAGTAAAGTCAATAGTGGAATAACTATATACCTATTGTGTTTCATTATAAAAAATATCAGTTCTCATGTCATCCAGTCAATCTAGAGCAAAAGCTTTCTTTTTTTATCAAAAGTGTGTTTGAGGTTGTCCTTATGGGATACTCTCTGCAAAACCCACTCTAGAATTGAAATGCTCCCTCGACGTTAATGAACACCTAAAACAGAATGTTACCGTGTTATTTCAAAGATAATATGAAAACGTGACCTTGAATTGTACTCGCCATCGGGTAATTATGAAGCATGACTTTCGGCACGTTTTATTAATTAATCGAACTACAAGGGAATAAAGGGTGAATGAATACGCAGCACAAAAATAAAAAGTCAAAACTGGAACAAAAAATAATAACATAAATGAAAAAATAAAACTAATATTATAACAAACTACAGTGTACGATATAGCCACCATTGTAATATGAATATTAGAATAAAGTTTTTACATAATATTTCCCCTGTGACATGGCCCAATTTGCCTCAAGGTAAAATAAGTACTGATAGGTGGTATCGTTATAATGAATATTAACAATAATAAGGATGAAAAAATATATCAACAACCTACATACAACTTCAAAGTGATGGAGAAAAGAGTTAATTACAAAAAAAATCACAAAGAATTACATTCAATTGAATACACTCGATACACAAATGGCGATTTTAACCATTTGTTTCGATAATGTTAGACAATTTTGAAATACTAAGAGGACATAATGCATATCAACTAACAAAAGATAAACTTATTCCAAATTTAGATGAATCAAAAATATCGATCATTGGAAATCGATCAATTGGAAATAAAGCATGCCTTAAAGTATCCATTTTACTATATTTTTTAGGGAAGTTCACCAAAACTGATCAATTCCTTAACCGGTCATTTCCTATCTCGAATATAAGATGCCGACAATTTCTCAGGTAATAATCAACTATTAATTTGTAAATAAGTTCGTTAAAATTATTATTTCTAAAAATGCTGAATGTATGACAGATTGATGTAAATAGGTTATAGAAAAATTTCTACGCATTAATCTCATAATGTATGTAAAATTGTTGAAATAAATATCGTTATTGAAATATCTTCCTTTACATTTGCATATAAATTAAAGCATATAAGGGCTTGTTATAATTTAAAAATTGTTCACTACATAAGCCATAAGACTGTGTTGTAGCAGATATACTGTTGTTGCATCTAACCATAAAATTATAGAAATACGCAAATTAAAAATATTAAGATTTTAACAGGTGAATATTTTTAAATGGATGAATGAAAACAATAAGTCAAACAAAATTAAGTAGGTATCTACAATTATTGTATTTCTAAAATATTAATAAATTAAAAAATGAACAAACAAATAAACAAAACAATATTAAAAAAACCTAAGTGGGTCAGTGGATGAATTATTTAATATCAGTGAGTGAACCAGAAAATGTGTTTGTAAATGTGTTAGTGGGTGTGTTAGTATGTTGAATTAGCAATACGGTGTAAATGTCAGTGTTATTAATTATAAAATGCTAATTACTGTTTACATATAAATCTTAATATTCTCTATGTCTCTCTTAAAAGGAATGATCATTTGCAGCTTTTTAAAGTTTTAATTTGAAATTGGAGGTAATTAAGAAAGCCCAGGAGAAAAGAACGTATAATTAATAGTACCTACTCCAATGATTATGTTGTACATTGGTACGCCTAACAGAAAAAAAAATTACGTTCATTTGAATAGCACATTAAATAATTTTTGATTACATTTTCAAGGCTGTATTCATAAAATTAATCGTAAATTTCTCTTTTTATGGTAAATATAAAATTTTCAATAAACTAACTTTTTTAATCTCTCTTTTTTCATTGTATCGAGTAGGCATAACTGAGTCTTCATTAACTTATTTACAACTTTTAATACACAATAAAATTAAAATAATATGGCGGATTGCAACATCTTTTAAAATATTGCTTATCTCTGATATGGGATTTTTGTGGCTTTCTCAATATCGGCTTATAATATTTATTTATCCATTGTTGATAACCACTGACAATCATTCTCTCTACAACTATTTTTCTATAAATATGTATTAGAATGTCAGAAACTTCGATTGGAGAACCATGTCTACACAATGCAACATTGTGTAGACATGGTTCTCCAATCGAGGTTTCTGATTGGTTTTGTCATCTGCACCCAAATCCGGTTAAACAATAAAAAAGTAAATATTCTAAACATTTGTTGCTGACTGGTCAAACTAGCAGCCGATAAAGTACTGAACTTAATTGTTCCGGCGCCATTTAGACGGGAGATCGCGATCTATTTGAGATCTGAAAAATGAGATCCCAAAAAGATGGTTACTTCTATGGTTTGCATAAAGCGTTTCTCGATTGGTGGACCTTACATCGTGACAGTGAGAATGGTGGAATTGGTGAACGGTGTCCATGGACACCGAAAGTGATCACTTAAGCCAGCCTTGAGCCAATTCGTAAGAGTTGGGACACCTTTCTCACTTCTTCCGATTAGATTCTACACAATGTTGCATTGTGTAGACATGGTTCTCCAATCGAGGTTTCTGATTGGTTTTGTCATCTGCACCCAAATCCGGTTAAACAATAAAAAAATTAGTAAATATTCTAAACGTATTAGAATGTTATTTCTTCACTTTTAGTTAGCCCGATGATGGTATCAGAAGCTCCTGAAAGCCAGTTTTTGATAAAAAAAAAGTCACTGTGGGAGTACTTAATATAAAAGTTTTTTTTTCAATAAATATAATCTACATATTTAGTGTTTTAATAAGACTCTTTGTCATAGTTATAAAAGTCTTTAAATAGCTCTCAATTTCAAACTTGCAAAAATAATATATATATTTGAGGGTTAAATAGGTTGCAAGTTGTTGCAAGGTATTATGATATGATAATATTTTATCAACTATTCTATTATATCTTGTGTTGAAATAATTAATTATTAATGTTTTGAAGCATGATAAAACATATAAAGCAAAATCAAATAGTCATAAAATTAGGCATTTTGATTCCGTGATATAAATTCATATAGGTAGGCTTTATGATTTTATCACGGAAGTTTTACATACATTTATTTATTTATTTAAAATCATACACGGCGTGAGCCTTTTACATGTTAACAAAAAAAATAAAGTATGACAGACAACAACAACAACAAAAAAAAACAATCATACACAATCACACAGGTACATTGCAAATTCATAAGTCAAGATCAAAATAATAATAGAATAATAAGAATTAATAAAAAAATGTCAATATAATGAGTCAATTATGGTGTGTCAAAATAAGTCAGTAAATATATAAAGTCAGTTTTGTACTTCTGAAAACTGTCGGCAATGATGTCAGTACAGTCGCCCACCAAGTTACCCAGCCTATGTAATCGAACCATCGGTGAGTGAAACAAATAATTGTTTCTCACGCTGTGCTCTCGAAATAGTAGCGACTGTCTAGTGCATCTGGTAGGGATATTAAAATGAATGAGTGCAAGCAAGTCAGGAGAGTCAATTGCACCACTCATTAATTTGTGCAGGAAACAGATCGATTATTTCTCTGCGATCTTTCAGGCTGGGTAGTCTCAGCTCTTCCTCATTTCTTCCACATTAATTTTTTTTAACAACAAAGTTTTTTTTAATTTTTTTTTTTTAAAAAGATATATCTGGGTTTTGTTTGTTATAAACCCAAATACAACCTTATACACCTTTCACAGTAAGCTACTAAAGCTTGTGTCGTGAAAGGGCAGTTTGCCGGTACCTGGTTTCGAACCACGGACCCCTGAGTTGAAAAAAATACATTCAATGCACGTATTTTCTGACAGCTGCGACAAATTGCTTTTTTCATTTCGTGAATTTTAGCAAATATTGATTATTGCCGTAACAAACGAGTTCAGAAATCAACAGGAAATTGGCAAATGAACGAAAAGTAAATAATACATAAGTGTAAACAAAAGGATTTTCCTTTGAACTCATCATTATTTAATTTGTCCACAGTCAAACATTATTAATCCTTTAACAAACAACTCGTGGTTTTCACAATGGTGCTATTCGCTGTATGTGGTTTTACGGTTCACGTCATTTAGCACCAGAAGCAGATAGTGCCAGCAGAAAAGTTAAAATAACATATGCATGCAATGAACATTAAATAGTTAAACAAATTTAATACAGTTGGTGCAAAGTTATTCCACCAACAAGGCGCGGCGAGTTAACGATGTAATGAAACTATGTGTATTCTATATTATGAATGCAGTTACTATTATGTGGACGTATACCTAGTTTTTTGTAAAACTATGGAGTCGGTGGACATTAACGGTTGTATTTTATGTTGGGGAGGATTTTGTCGGGCCAAGTCCTTCAGGCGAACCTTGAGCCCTTAAGAAAAATTTGCATGAAGAGTATGGATGACATAGAAACTGACATTCCTGAAACATTCATGGGTGAGAAAGGATGCAACCATTAATGTAAGAGTGCATTACTCAATAAAGACCTATAGTTTGTGTAATACGGGAGAGTCGACGGTTCTGGCTGGGTCATGTCTGGAGAATGTCTAACGATAGTTTACTCAGAAGAGCACTGTTCTTTTATCCACACGAGTTTCAATGGTCCAGACGTTCCCTTTTATATAATAGACCATCCTTATGAGTCCGATATTAGAGCGTAAAGAATGTTACGGAAACAGGGGGATTAATTGGCATAGAGATGTTCTGAATGGAAAAAGCTGATTTCTGGGCTGTTTTCTCAGAAAGGAGCGTGATGTGAAGTGATACTACATAATAAACTACATAATTTAAAAAAAAATTAATATATACCAACATTAAAATAAAAACAACGTACATATAAATACTACAAAAAAAACAAGGAAACATGTAAAGAGGTATTTTCAATTAAGTTAATCGAAGCATTTGATTGTAAGGAGGAGGAATTCAACGGCATGAAATTGATTAAAGAAAGCAATGGATCTAATATCTAATTCATTTAAACAATAGTTCAAGTAGTTCACAGACTTCTAGAAGGCTAAATTTTTCATTGTTTACGTCGACTCTTTTTTAATTATAGTTAGGAAACGAATAAAATATACAAGAGGTACCTGGTCAGAGATTATTGCTCTGTTTTTTTCTCAGCTGATAAACCATATAGTATAAAAAAAAACAAAAATGAGGTATTCTTTTGCTATTTGCCGAGTCTGAATCGTATTCTTTTGTTCCATTTTTGTGTACACTTTTTGTGATTTTTATGACAAAAATAAATATACATAATAAATATTTAAAAGAAGAAACAAAGTACCTACCTATTTTTGGTATCGTGTTAAGAATGTCAAAGTGTTTTAACCTCTTTTGTTTATAGTGTAAAAAGGATACCCAAAGTTTTTTAAATTAAAATAAACGGACACCTACACACAGTTTGTAAATATGTAAATAAATCGTTTGATTGACTGTCAAGTTGACATTTTGCCAATAATATTAATTATGCAAAAGGGATGTCGCTTCTTTCCAAAACAAAAAAAAAATACACAGGAGATATCTGAAATTTAAATACCTTAGATAATTTTCAAAGTTTTTTTTATTAAAACACAAATCTTAATTTAATAAGAGATTACTCAGTGTGTAATTTCCTCTCTTTTTATTTTCATTTAAGTCTCCTTTCATCTAACTTTATGGTTGAAATAATAATGTGGCGGCTTTATTACGCAATAAAATTATTATTTTAATTTTTATTGTTCCTTTCTTACCGAGCTGAAGCCGTAACAGTTGCGTGGTGATGTATGTATTCGAATATAATAATTACGGTACTCACGTAGAATCGTTGTTTTTGCGATACATAAGTCATAATTCATCTCAAAGATTAATCTTACTTGATTAAGCGAATGTAATTAAGAATGTAATAAAATCATTTAATGTAATGAAAATTTTTATGCTTTTTCAGATACCCGTTATTGATTAATCGGTATGTATCAACTAAAAACATCAAGAATAAAGCAAAATCCTATATATGTTTATTAATTTAAATATATTATATTATGTTAACTGTAATAAATAAGGGAGAACTCAATTTCAAGCAACCGAACATTGAAGTTTTAGTGCAACGAAGAAGAAATAAATATTTTTTATGGTTTTTGTATAATGCATTTTGTGACCTCATCACTACGTAACTCAAATTCAAATACTTAAAAATACAGTTTTGTATTTGAAAAATTAAAATTATACGACTAAGTTTTTCCGTATGCACTACCACACAGAATGTAAAAATCATGTTCTCATAATCACTATACCTCTATAATGTAAACAATATCCAGTTTTATTGAATACTTTGAGTGAAACATTCATTTAAGATATGCTATCATATCAAAACAGTGGTAAAATATTACTCATTCATAATTTTATTTCTAAGACATATTTATGTTTGAATATAATGTAAGGCATAATAAATTGATTATGATATGATGTAGGTATAATAATAATAATAATCAATGAACGACCTGACCCAGCGTCGGCGTCGGTCTGTTCTATAAATCAGTTACACCACACGTTAAAGCTTTCAAGCCGCCATTATCAGCAGAGTACACATCAAGCTGAGTAAATCCTTTAATAACATAAGTATTCAACGTCTTCCCCGAATTATAATAAATTGTTTGGTACTATATAAGGTTCTTCAACATAACCTTTTTCCTTGTCACCTGTGAATTTAATATGTGATGAAATAATACTCACATCAATCACACACTTGATCATAAAGTAGGTACCAGTAAATTAAGTGGACTTTTATATTATACCACATTTTTTCTTTTCTTAACATTTATCCCTGGATTTCTAGGAATAGAATAATACTCCCACTTCTTTCTTTATTTCTTTAGTGTCCAGTAAAAGGCAGTTATTTGTGAAATATCGTGATAAGTTATGCCACTTATCCATAATATTTTTTTTATGTGGCAAGGTGAAGAGGACCCGTATGTTATATTTATATACATATAGTTCGTTCACTGATTATTACATTCGTGAGAGTCACTTTGATGATGTAGTAGTAGTTATGTCAATTTATCTTTTGATTTGTTATTTGATTTCATTTTGCCAGAAGAAAAAATGTAGGGAAATTTTGTTTCAAACCATTCTCTTCAATTTATATACAGGAATCAATCATATATGAAATCTTGTTGTCACAATTATATGTTGATCATTACAACACGAATCCTATGTTCTTTTAAGACCAAGTTTTTCTTTTCTCCTTATCTCTACCATCTGCAATCATCAGGTTATTAATGTGTTGAAAGTTAAAACATCTAGGATAGTCCTTCGATTCTTTTCTCTGAAGTTTAATTTTCTTTTGATTTCGATTCATTGAGAGATTGAAAATAATTATTGATAGTTTGAGTAAATAGGTACTACAACAAACTAATAATTAGAAATAATTTAAAGTTAATAAATCTCAAATATGAAATGGTTATTTTATTTTTGAAGAAATGTGAAAACTCGCACAAGATTTTCATTTGAAAACGGAGTGCTGCTGTATTCCGGGGTAATCTATATTCGTTAGCAGATAATTCGAGCTTAATTTTGTAAATCAGGAAAACAAATCTAATTTTTTATTTTAATTTGCACGGCTCTCAGTTCTGCTTTACTTAATTAAAAGGTTTCAGTACCTGCGTAGGTGGGTACTTACCTGTTGACGTCATTCAATGAATGAAAAATTTATTATGAAATATGCTGGGAGCTAGCAAGTTTTATTGTTTATTAGAGTTATTGTATCAAATATGTAAAAAATCCTTTCGATCCGATCATCTAAAAAGATGAAAGACGTCATCGCAATATACACGTTCAACATTTAGTTTATTATTTACCTTTTTCATTGAATCCATGGGAAATCTATCCATATTTAATAATACTCCATCATTATATTGCTTATTTGGAGAATATTTCTAGTATACTTTGATTTTTATAAAACTATGTTTCTCCTTAAATAGCTCAACTATTAAAATTTGAGACTGAGGTATAGCACTTTCTTATCTAAAAGGTAATTTAGATTATTGTACATATACCATAAGAGAAATTAAATCAGAGATTAATCGACTTCATCAACGAATCTGGAGGCATCTACTACAAAGCATCCGAAAGTAAAGTAGGAATAGGTATTCCAAAAGTAATAAGATTTTTTATTAATGAAAATACTAAGAATATTAATTTTCATTTTCATCCCAACGGAAATATTATCACAAAGCACCTAAAAGTTTATACGCTATATGCCTCAGTATAATTATAAGTAAAATCAGTACCTAGATTTCATTCTTTTTAGGTCATATTCACTTGAAGTTACGACTTAGCGCTGTGCTGGTACCATTGTTCTCAGGTTGTATGAGAGAGAAAAGCTCTTCAAGATTATTATTATTCGTATTATTATTGTTTGTACTTCCAACCAAAGTTAGTACATGTATGTGTTGAAAAATATGACGGTATGTGTGAAATGAAGTACGGATATGTGTGATATATAGTACAGATTCTTAATATACGAGGAAAAGCTGCACATTTTATTACTAGGTAGGTACGTATCGTTCCACTTTTAAAGTTAAAACAATCAATGAGTTTTATAAGTGAACACCTTCATATGTTTTAAATTATGCAAGCAATGAGCACATTTACAAAAATTATTTCAAAACTTTAATATGCTTGTATTTCACACCTGAGGTATTTATCCGTGGAGCGACCGGCAAAGGAAATTTATCGATTTTCATCTCAATAAAAATAAACATTATGTTGCATTATATAAAATTATGTACAAGATAAGGTTTTGTCTTTGATATTTAAAAAAATCAATTGAATATCATTGAAAATCATTGAATAAAGTTAATTAAAGTATTTCCACAAGATAATTAGTTTACTATATAAAATGAAAGCGATTTACCATAGAACTAATGACATCCTTCCTTTTAAGATAAGTCTTTTATGAAAAGCAAAGTAAAATTATTATGGTCAATCAAAGAATATCGTATCCAGCAGACTTTATCATTATTTTACTACTAGCTTTTGAAATCAGCTTCGTAAAAGGCATTGTTCATAAACTAGTTTTTAAGCCAGCATTGCTTAGGTTATAATCATCAAATTATCAAAAATCACTTTGGCATCGTTAAACGTACAACATTTCATTTGCAGTCGTTTTACCATCATTTTTTTAAATTTCAAAATGATGAGTTGTACGTATATTAATTATTAACTTTTTTCACAGGTTTTGAAATATGTTTTAGCATGGTTTAATGAATCTTATTTTTATTATTTCATGGACTGAACAAAACTACAAATTTCCCCCTAACTATGTTTAAGGTAATGTACCATATCTCTATTCAGATTTTTCCAATTAAAGTATAAATTATAAAGATATACAAATGTACGAACGTTTTCTTATATTATAGAAAGATTAATACTACAAAAGAATCGTTATATTAAAGAAAGTATACGAGTAAGTACAGTTAAACTCCATATATCTATCAACACTACGTAGTATAATATATACATCTTTTGTAACTAGTAGACAAAAGAGCGCTGTGAAACTAATCTATTATTATGGTGAAACCAATGGATGCTGATGGATATTAGTGTCTTCACGAGCGACGAAGTGGAATGCTTTTTCACTATATTGATTATAATTATAATTTATTATACCTAAACATATTTCAGAATATAAAACGTATGCCATGAATACGTCACAAATGATGAAATATGTCGATGAACTCAGCATAGAATTCTAGTCTCATGAGTTCGAGTGTTTTGAGAATGTAAAATAGGTCGTAAAACTCGAGTTTTACGACCTATCTATCTATATCTCTTTCACAGTACATTGATCCTATGATATGACAATAATTCTTCTTTTTCTAATTTACGTATCCTGTTGGGACAAGCCGACGTTGACGACCATTTGGGAGAAAGCTTCTCTGTTCTGAGCGGCGCGAAATAGCTACCCTACAATTATAACGCGAGGTACATTCTCAGATGTTTCAAAGCCAAGAAAGCCATCTCAATAATAAATAATTATGAATCATCACGTTACTAAATTAATAGAATTATAGTATGCCAGTAAACATTGTTTTCTTTCGTATATCAAAGGTTATAAAATATTTAATACTTTATAGATTTTTTTTTTTTATTATTTATGGTGAATATTTTTTGTGTTTTAACCTCTTACAGACTTTTAAAGCTTACTTAAAAAAATGTAGATACATTTAGTTTAAATACAGCATATATTAGCATATTTGGCGACCGGTGTGGCGCGGAGGCTAACGCACTTGCCTTTGAGTCACGAGGTCCCGGGTTCGATTCCCGGCCAGGGCAAAATGAAAAATGACCTTTTTCAGATTGTCCTGGGTCTGGGTGTTACATGTATATGTGTTTAGTGCATTGTATATGTGTATCGCCGTGTTAGTACTCATAATACAAGATTCATATCTTAGTTTGGGACTAGCTCGGTCTGTGTGAATTGTCTACACGTGTTATGTTATGTTATGTTATATAAACGCGTGTAACAAAATTCATCACCGAAATATTATTAAGCATATGAAACCTATTATTATGAAACGACTCTGTAAAACTTACTTCCAAATTTATATAATTATTTTCACAATTTATTACGAATATGAAATCGTATGAAAGATGTATTATTAGATAAACTTTTTTTATGAGTGAGAGAGTAAAAAATACATATAAAAGGAAAGCAATACTAACTTTGTAGACGTACATACCTTACAACCGGATGTGTGATTATAGTATAAATATACGAACAAAAATAGAAAAAGGTCGTTTGCTTGATGTAGGTATGCGAAATGAAACTCTAAATATTAACTTTACAGGTAGGTATGTAATTTACAACATTAAAAAGAAAGAACGATAAGAAGTATGGACATAGTACTCGTATTATGTTTTAAATTTTACTTTAAGGGACGACAAAAGTTTACGTAAAAGGGATGGTAAAATCGTTTTCTATATTGAACATAGAGTGGTAGAACTTCCGCAGGTTGCATGGCAAATCCATCTTCAAATTTTTCACAAACAATTAGTTTACTTACAATCAAGTTTTATTAAAAAAAATCAATCATGTTACTATTGCGTATTCAATTTACATTTTGGTTGCAAAATTTTGAAAAGTGGTAGTTTTCCTCGGTTACTGCCGTACGGAAGTAGCTATTTAACATAAGCTAGATTCTGAAACAATAAAGTGCTCAAATATATGTAGAAAGAAAAGTTTGATGGAAGTAAATCTATTTAAAGAAATATAAAAGATTCACTATATGTATATGTAAAACTTTTTATAGCATGCACTGTATAAAGCGTTACTTACAATATACGAAGTAACACAAACAATACAATGTAACTATTTACAGTAACTTTCTTTGATTAAAACATAAAGAAATAAATTGTCCTTTTTTATACTGTGTTACCATTTACATTAAGATTATGTTAGGTAAGAACGGGTCGAAAGTTTGTACATAATCGTTAAGATAAGAAAGAAAAGGTTCAAGAAAAGATTTAGTTATTTATTTTAGCATAAAACATACAACATATTCTACCTTTCTAACATAATTCAATAGATTTTTACAAATGGTTCACTAATGGTTCATAATAACGATAATTGAAAACTTGATTTATAAGAATACTAGACTGTAAATTTTAAAACTTATTTTGATATATGATTGATTTTTAATGATACATTTATTTAAATATTAAATCATGATAGTTTACGACTTTTGAGTTTTGGCTTCGTGCCCATGAGGTGCGTGGTTCCAGGTGCCGGCAAATTCCCCTTTCTTACAAGCTTTTAGCTTACTGTGAAAATTGTATAAGTTTGTACTTGGGTTTATAACAAAAAAACTAGATATATTTAAAAAAAAAGATTTGTCTGATGTTTTTACTTGATATTTTCTCTTTGCTGAAAAAAAAAATAGATCAAGAAATTACATACGTATGAAATGTTACGTACTGAAACACGTTTCGGGATGTTTCATAATGGAATTACAGGAATATTTCTAGGTACTAAAATTATCTTGTTAATTAAAATTGTACTGAGAACGAAATATTTTCTGAGACGATAGTAAATATAACAATATAGTAGGAAAATTTACCATATTCATTTAAAATTCAGTTCATATTGTAGCTTAACAAAACACTGTGTGACATAATCATGATAGTGTGCTAAACATTTATGTTCCTCATATCATGTTTGTACTAACATACATTATCTCAGCACGTATTATTATTGTTCTTGTGAAAAGATGCTAGTAGTAGTAGAATATAATGATACGAGCTACAAAATATTATGTATTTCATTACTAAACAAACACACAGTATGAAACCTAAATGAAAATGTTCTTAGCAGTCTTTGTTATTTAGTTTCTTTTTGTTTTCGGAGTCATAGAACCTTAAATTGGTTAGATGGAAGAAATCACTATATAGTGATAATCTCGCCACTGCACATCATCACATTTTTTCTTGTGTATATTGCTTTATTTTATCTGTTATATGAATGATGATGTGCAAGAAGAATAAAATAAATAAATAAATAATAAATAAATAAATAAATTAATTTTATTTATTTACTTATTTTATTATTTTTGCACATCATCATTATATAACAGTGTTAACAAATCACAATAGTTGTTGTTTAAATCCTCATTATATTTATTTATTTATTTTATTCTTCTTGCACATCATCATTCATGATTATAACAAAATCAACAGAGCAGTTTACCTACATAAAAAAATGTGATGATGTGCAGTGGCGAGATTATCACTATATAGTTATTTCTTCCATCTAACCACGGTGTACTTGTTTACTTTATAATTGAAAACCTGTGCCTGTATCGTGAGAAGAGGTGACGCAATTGGAGCAGAATCGCTCTGAATGGAGGAGGCTAGTTTCTGCCCTGTGCTCCCGAGAGAAGCGTTGAGGACGATGATGTTACCTATATTTCATATGATTGTAAAGAAAAATTTATGGAATTAGAAATAGCATGTCTTAAATAACTATACCATTACGGCATACCCTACAAGACAGCAGATCAGCTGCATGTCATAAGCATGCAAGCTGTCATCTTCGTGCCAACGAAAAATAAAGAGGTTCAGGATGGCTGGTAAACCTTAATATTTAAATAAAAATATTAATTAACACATTCGGTGACTCTCTCCATGTGAAATGTTCACAGAGCCAGCATAAAATGTAATAAAACTGTGGACAAAAATTTTTCACTTTGCTGTGTAAATTTAAACTGAAACTTTATTTTAATATTATTATTCGTAACATCCGACAGCTATATTTATTGAGTTTTAATGTATGCACTTTTGTAAAAACTAAACGATTAGCAGTTTTTACCTTTTTTTACACAATAAAAAAAAATACAAATGAGTTTTAAAATTACTTTTGCATTATTCTACAAGGAAAACTAATTGTTTTTTTCGGTTGCCGCAATAATAAAATTATAGTGTTAAGTAAAATGAAAAAAAATAATGTTATAAAAACAGATCAACATTCGTAAGATTCCTTCTAGAACCTGAGTCAAGCAATTCTTTTTTCATATTTACTTCCCACTTTAATATTTTATTTTAGTTACAACATTTTCTTCAGCATAACTCTTATTGTATGTACAACCTTCTACAGTGACCGTACTTCAGAAAAGTATTAGACATAAATAAAATATTTAAGTGTGATGAGAGCAAAGTTGTTGAAACATACAAGCACTAACGACATTTCTTACTTTGATCACATAAGAGATTGTACATTATTTAAAATATAAGTCCTTTACACGCGCAGAAGAGTACGAAAGAAAAAAAGAAGATAATACTTGAATTCGAAATTTGATTTAAAAATTATGAATTTGAAACGACGTTGACAAGTTAGGTATGCAAGCGAAACTTAGACATGGTTGAAGTGGGGCGAAATTGAAATGAATGTTGTGGAGACGCGATCGCTGAGAAGAACGGTTAGTATAATATTGCGTGATAGAGTGAGAAATGAGGATATTAGAAGAGCGAGCGAATGCAAGACGAGTTTTGTGGATAGAATGCATGTAAATGAGTGACGAAGGTTTGGACTGTGGAACGAATGGATGAGAAAGGGTGACAAAGGGGATAAACTAATCTGAAAGAGGGGATGTGAGGAATTGAAGGTGTCTGATTACCACGTGGTTTAATTACGTGAATTTAATTCTTAAAGGCGACCGTGTTTTGAGTAAAAGAAATCGACGTTAGTGCATGAATGTTGAAGAAACGAAAGAAGTACGTAAGGATAGATCTATATGGCGTTCCGTTCTCCCTGCCTATCCCATAAGGGATACGGTGTAAAGGTATAGACATATTCAATTCCGTATTTTTAATATTGTCACATAAAAACATCAACCTAACTTGTGCTTAGTATTATGTTACAAAAAACAGAAAAAAATCGATATTTTTTCGCAAGGACACTGAGACCTTACATACAAATGATATTCGAAAACTGGGTCAATTCTTTAATAATAAATAATATGGATCCTTCATAATATTATTACACACAGATATTAAAAGCAGACATTTTTCTTGACACTTCGATTATTTTTATAAGATAATACTCAAAATACTGTACATAATAAAAATATTTCAGAATATTTTTGTCATAAATAAAAATATATCTGTTTTCAATATTTTCGATGATAGGTATATTGTATTCAACAGATTACACCTACAGTTTTGTTTTTAGAAAAATAGTTTTTTCTTCGTTTTGAGAGTTCTGTTATCGTCAGGAATTAGTTTAACAACACAGAATCCGAGATTAAACATTTACAATTCAGCGATCAAGTATACCGTCTATTTTGGCACGGGTAAAGTTGACAAGGAGAACGTAACTTTAATTTTTTTTACATGCTGGTGTCTACTGGATTTTTATTTTATTTATTTATTTATTTATTCTTCTTGCACATCATCATTACATTACAGTGTTAACAAAATAATATATTTTTTTTAAAACTAGGACGATGTGCAGTGGCGAGATTATCACTATAAAGTGATTTCTTCCATCTAACCACATTTTCTATTGTGGAATATGTTGTGATGTTAAAGATAGATAGAAAATAATACTTTTGTCTGTGTCACTTCGATTATTTGCCTAACGCTTTCAAATTACAAAATACTCCGCAGAGAAAACGTAATAAAGTCAATATAATATATACCTACTTCTACAAAGACTG
Organism: Athripsodes cinereus; assembly: GCA_947579605.1. NCBI lineage: Eukaryota > Metazoa > Arthropoda > Insecta > Trichoptera > Leptoceridae > Athripsodes > Athripsodes cinereus. The sequence goes on along the minus strand of OX388320.1, from coordinate 9,508,619 downwards.
GTAAATGTAGTTCGCCTGATATAGAATGCTGATTCCGTTATAAATATTTCCCAAAGAGAAATGTTGAACTGTTTGAAATTGACCAGAAACACTCCCTCGATAGAAGCCCTCTGACCTTATACTTTAAACTAACTCTCTCCAGAAAGTCTTATATAATATCAATCGCTATCTTAAGAAGTGAAATAAAATTATTTAATTTTAAAATGCGTATAATGCATACAATAAAAATTATAAAAAAATGTACTTATATTAACGTAATATTCCGTAAGACAAGTACAACAACTGACACGAAGGTTGATTTACTATTTATGTCCTTATAATTTGTGTTGTATTCTATCTATTGTGATATGGACTTGAGAGTTTTGCACACCCCACCTTCTAGCCACATAACAGCAATTATTGATTTCAAATAGAAGTTTACCAATCCTGCGTTACTAAGAGAAACATTGAAGAGTCATAAGATGATGAATAATAAGAATAAGTGAAGAAGTATTTGTTATCATTCTATGAACGTTTTCTGCGTATTTATTTTACCTTCATATAATTTATTTCAGGAATAATGGAAGTCACACCGGTATTATTAACGACAGGCTTGGGAATGAAAGAGAATTATTATATTCCTAATGACAGATCATATTTATTTCTCGTGATTATACTCAAACATTATCGTTTTCATGAAATGAAATTAATAATGAGTGTTTGTGCTTATTCATCTATTCCTCTTTTAAAGCTTCTCTCAAGAAAACAGGGCAGAAACAAAGGCCATTAAAACAATTGAGTCATCTTTTCTTGCGACATTTCTAACTCTCTCATCTCCTTATCATATCATTGACATATTGTGAAAAAAGATTGTCCGATGTATCAGGAATCTTGTGGACAAAAACATAGAAGCAGTATTGGACAAATAACATTAAAAGTTATCAATAACCATCCAGTTTGAACTATTTATTTTCTTTCTTATTGCAAAGAGCATTTAAAGCTCGGAGTAAGAGCATTTTTGCAATTAAACCAAAATAAAATGACGATCCTTGTATCCAAAAATGAAAAATTTTTGTTGATATTTGACATCATGGTGAAGACTTTTTAGAGTGAACGGTGTAAGTCTAATTCGTAGCAATGCAGAAAGTTCATATATTTATTTATGTTGAGAATTACTAAGGAAGAATTTACAAAAGGATATGCTTTGAATCCTTAACAAGAGAATACCTTACACAGACGTTGACGTCAGTGAATAGTTTTGAATGCAAGCGTTTAGTTAGATTCCGTAAGACATAGGAATTTTTCATTAATAAAATATTCCTTTTATATAATACGTAGTGCGATAACAATACCTACACGTTTCAGAACAAATGGAAATTCGTTGGAGAATTGCACTGGAATAAACTCGAATAATGACATTATTATGCGAGCTTTAAAAATAATCAACTTCATTTATTTTATTCCTTACAAATATTTCTTTGAATAAATTACGTTACGTAAGCTTAATGATACGGTATTCTTTTTATGGACCTTTTTTTTAAGCAATGAATTTGAAAGAGGAGTTCTATTCTATTCTATTTTTCTCAAGGCCATAAAGTCGTTGGCGAGTGATTTAGGCCAATATGGAACAACGAGTTTTTAACAATGATATTTGTATTAAAAAAAAATAAAAAAAATAATGAGGTGTTTCACAGCAAGAAAGAGGAGTTAATCTACAATGTAAATGCAAAAGAAAAATAATGATATTTATATCTGTATCAAAAACATCTTTATAATTTAATATTGTGGTAATAAAATTATAATTTACAAACTAACGATGTTACTTTCTAATTTTTACCACAAATAATTAGAAGGTATTGTTTTGTTGTTTATTGTTTTCACGTTGCTTCTATTTGAATTGGAAATTTAATTCATAACCTTACTTATTATGGTTACGTTCCTAACAATTTACGAAAAGACATAGAAACATTATATTTTCATCTCAAATATAAAATAAGACTTGAAACTTAAAGTAGTGTCTAGATACTTAACATCATTTTGATGTATTTAGTTTTTTGAGATTATGTTGTTTACTTTGTCGAGTCACAGACGTTGCTACTCGTAGATTTAATATTATGTCTGTAAATATTACATTGTATCACGTTTTGGTTGAGAAGTCTCATTTGTTTGTGGATATCTTGATATATAATATAATTCCATACTTATATATTTCTCATTTCAGTAGTAAGATGGGTTTAGTTATGGTTGACTGATGTGTGCTAGTGGCTTATTTTATGCGATATACGTGAGGTGACTACAAAGATGCATAACATTACATAAGTATTATGTAAGAACCTTTGTACTATCTGAATATTAACACGAAGATAATATTATGACTTAGACAAATTAATACTGAATTTCATTGAGATGTTAATAGAACTAATCAGGATAGTTGATAACTAATGGTTAAATAATGGGAACCTTTTGAACGACTTCATCTTTTTCATGATTTATAAAAATTACTTACCGTGAAGGTATTTTGGAGTTTAGTCTGCTGAATCTAAAAATAACATTTATTATAAAAAAAAACTTTGAGTAAATATTTTAATCGTTATAAGAACTTTATGAAAGTGATATCTACAGAGATATTGAGAGACCTGAATATTTTACGAGTGTGAAATATATTTTTATATCATTGTCTCAATATAGTGGATAAGATATTTGTTTAATCTTGTTTTAAATTTTAATGCTTTCATAAATTTTGTGGCTAGTCTTGAAATTTTAGCTTTATAAACACCATTTCATAAAATTAAATAATAGTATAAAAATGATCCAAAACAATTGTATAATGCCGATGGAATATTTAAATAACCTCTTTTCATTTCCACTCCTTACGCTCTATGTCTTGAAAATCTGACGGTCTTCTAAACTGTTAAAAATCTACGTATTTCATGATGAACGACACTTATATTTTCATTATTTTCATCAACATCATTCTACATAGGTCTCTCAATTCAGAGAATCATGACCATTATCCGTAGACCATTTGTCTCCAAATTGAGTAATCCTTTGCCATGTGCAGAGTCCTGTGCTATAATATACTATGTGTATCCTCCTCAATTTGGTTGTTCCATTTTGCTGATACTCGGTCTCTTTCACGCCTCCCTTTCATTGCTAAAGATGGTATCATTTTTTAATAACCTATTAGAAAATGATTTGTGAATGTTGACTAAAATGAATACTCTAAATTAAATCAACGTTTATTAAAGCGGGTTATATGTTTATTAAAATACATCACAACCTTCAACCTTCAGTAAAAAGCAATTTACCTACGTATAATATAGATCTATGAATAGTTTATAGGGGGATCTTCTGAAATAAATAGGATCATGATACGTTTAATAATACGATAGGCAACCTACATCGTTATTGACTATTTGGTAATACATAAATCTATAATTTATTGTTGAATTATTCTAATGGTTGATCCCTATCGCAGTACATTAATATTTTCCTTCGGCGGACTTACACAGTATTACAGAGATAGTGGGTACTATCATTGCCAGTGGTGCACCCAAAGGTTCAAGTTAAACAAACTCAATTTTGAACTATGTTATCCCTTAACCTTAAACATCAATGTATATTGGATCCAAATATGTATTTTGTTCTAGCTATTAGGGATACAGACGATAATCGTATCTAAAATGTTTCAAGAAAATATTTACACAATGGTTCAGAAGTAGAACCGCAGACAATGAGATGGAAATAGCGCTGATGATCGCCAACCTTCGAAAAGGAGACGGCACTTAGGGAATAAAAAAAAATACTCCATCATTGATAAGTAAATACAATGACATAGTTTCGTTCGTCGAAGGAAACAGTTTGCTGAAACGGATCGCGATTCATATACAATCAAGTAACAGAAGTGCATTGTAAGATACTCCTTTAAAGACATTAAAAATGTCTGTAAACTGTTAAATAGTTAATCCTTCAAAAATAGATAAAATCAAAAAAAATTACAGTAACACTTAGATTCATGTAAATTTTAAAATAGAAAATTATCCACTTTACAGTGGAAACTTAAATGCCATAAAGGTAAATTATTTATTTTAATAACTTAATATTTTACCATTTCTAAAAAACAAGTAAGGCTTTGGGCTTTTGTGAAATAAACACCCTTCAACTTGTACGTAATAGAATTGAAATAAGTTCATGGTATGGAAAACTAGTGGAAGGAAGGCTTAGCGAGCTATAGCTTTGGTATAGAAGTTCTGCTATTATGCCGTGATATGCGGACATGAGGTTATAAGTGAAACTGGGTCGGTGATGAAATTTTACGATAACTCCACAACACGCCACCATTTTTTCTCTCCTTCGTAGTTAATATGTAATTTATATTTTTTTTATATTATGTTTCTGTAACGTTAAATCTACAATTTTCTGACTTACTTCTTTCAATATTATTAGTTTTTGCTATTCCACTCCCCTTGCTGTATTTTTTTTTAAATTCTAACATTAATTTTAAACATCTAAATAGTATATTACTTCTCAATGTCTCCAGCAAATAACAGGTCTCCTAATGTTATTTTTTTTTGTGTTTTCGAGTGTTTACTATTATACTGATATCACGCAATAGTCGTTTAACATCTTTGATTTAGCGATGATGTACCATTTCCGCCGTCTATTCTTAATGTCTGTATGGCCGTTGGCAAGATAGATAATTATGTAGAGAACATTGTATTCATTCATTTATTTCACCAAAATTGGAGCAGCCAGCGGACTAACTGAACGCAATAAATGTGCAAATCATCTTTTCCGTGTCAAAAAGTTCATTCATTCATTTGAATGGGTGGTTCACTTTATCGCTGAATGGAATGAAGATATTAAATATATTTTACGTAATATATTTACAATAAAAATGCTTTATTCAACAAATATACATAATAATAAAGCAGGGACATTTTATCCCCAATGTGGATTTAATTATGTTGCAGCAGCAACAACAACTATGTAGGTTGCCCCGTATCGAGGCATTATTATATTACTTACAGGACATTTAAAATATTACAGAAAAGAATGGAAAACCTATTTTTTTATCAACACCGCGAAGACATGGGGCATTACATAAATATTGAATAACATTTACTAGTTCAATATTAAATAGGTACCTACGTTTATACATTTTGCTATAGTATCAACATAGGTATACTCGTACAAGTTTCTGAAGGTATTTATTACGTCATTCTCTTAAAACATTCCATACATATTTAAATATATAATATTCATTCAACACTCCTATCTTCAAATGTAGCTTTCTAAATATTTGATTAACCGTAATGTTTGTGTATTTATTTACTTAAGGTTTGATTTATTTATACACCACACTAGCGAAAGAATTTAATTTATTAAATTTATAAAAATATTAAACATCTCTGTTTTATAAATCTGAGTTGAAACTGTTACAACTTATAACAAACTCCCAAATTCTACGTATTTAATGAAATGGTAAATTATTTTGGACGCTCGAAAAGAGGAATTTGAAAGTATGAAAAATAATAATTTTGAGTAGGTGCTTGTAGGTACTCATTAAAATTTTTGAGTACTTTATTATAGAGATGTGGTCGCCCAAAAATTTAATAGTAAGAACCTCAGATTCTCAAGAATGGACAAGTGATGAGTACAATAAATAAGAGAGCATGCATGTTGAAAAAGCAAAAACCGTGTGTAAAGTCAGGAGTACATGTCACTCGATCCTTTTTCCTACCCCGTAAGGAAAGCGGTGTGATGGGACGATGATGATGAATTTGCGTTTTTTATTTAAGAATTTTTAATAACTAATTTCATTCGTTCATTCCTACCATCACGGCATTTTCCACGGGCGAGGTAGCCAGCAAACCAACTGCAAGTAATGCATATTGTGTTGGTATAAAAACTCTAAATAAAAATGTATTTTAACTAGCTATTTTGAACAGTTTTTATTTTGTTGCTTCATTGCCAAAGAAAATATTTCATGAAATGTTTATTTAAATGATGATCCTAAATTCATTCGCTATATAAAAGTTAATATAACGAAATTTAAATATGATAAATAATTCTGCGAAGCCAAATAACACGCTTTGGATTAATTCATGAGTGCGAATTGTAACGCGAAAAAATAATAATTTTACTTCATAATAAAATATTTATTTTTTGCTGTGTATTATAAATTTGGAAACATAATGGTGTGAATAGATAATATCAGTGTCGTTGAAAAATGTAAAACTTCACACTTTACATCGAGATAATATAAAAATAAATAAACAACTTCATTTATTACTAGTATAATTATACCCGTCCTCATTCAGTAAATTAACATCAGACTGACAAATAAAGTTTATGGCTAAAATAAATATTTTTTCTAAGAAATGTCAATAATGTGAGGAAAACTATTATTGAACCGGGACATACAACGATGCAAATGTATTTGGTTAAATTTGATGGTTTAATGAAAAATGTTTGTGCTTTACCATAACACAACTGTCTAGATTTTATTATTTGCAGTTGCAATATTTGAAACGACTACATGTTTTAAAACAGAAGTTTATAAGATATTTTTTCACTTCCGTTTTAAGCCGTACCCGGCGAAGAATCGGTCTCTCACTCTTTTCCGTAAGTTTTTGAGTGTCCTGTCAAAGGCAGTTGTTAGGAATAATAAAGACATTTTACATCTCAAATACAGTGATGAGGTTTGCCACCCATCCTGAATGGTCTTAATTTTTGTTGGCACAGAGAAGACGGTTTACATGTTTATAAAATGCAGCGGATCTGCTGGCTACCACACTAGTGGGATATGGCGTGATGGTTAGAAGTAATAGTAATAAGATAATTTTTCATCTCCGTATAAAAATATACTCATCACTAATGGAAATGTTTCATTTTGATTAACATGCAGAAAAATCAAAAAAAATCTCGTGTTTGATGATATGCTGTCATATTATAAACTCTAATATCAACATTTGTAAAGAGAAATGTTTTAAGCTTAGAACATGCTGAAATGATGAGTCTATATAAAAAAGTTATTTATTTTTCTTATGTCTTCTCTAACAATGGTATCCATGGAGTACAAATAATAAAATAAACACACGAACAGTCTTAAAGATTTACGTGGTGATGTTACGGCGTCTAAGGCACTTGTATTTGAGAATATGTAATAAAAATAACTCATTGGTGTTTTGTTTCAGCGAGTTACAAACTCCTCTTGATAAAATATTTCATCCATTCATACTAAAACAACACTTTTATATACATAAATTCCAATAAATATTTCTATACGTACAGTTTGCTGGTAATATTGTATATACTCGTAAATATACTATTGTTATCGAATTAAATTCGTTATGATTATGTTGAGCGGATTCGACTGCGTATAAATAGATTGGAATGCAGTACATAATAATATGTATAATAATATATTGAAAATAATGAATAACAGAATTCCAATATGATTTCCATATTTTACAATTATTATTACATTCTTCGAAATTATGATACGGGTATTGAATGCGATTATCATTTTGAATAATGTAAGTGTAATAGTTTAAATCGATAAAACAATACTTATTTACATTGAGAAAGATACATTTCACAGTAATATGAACTAGTTATGTATGTGCCTTTACCATCACGGTACAACAAATGAAAATGATCAGGCACCCGGGACTGCTCATCGCTATCGCGGAAGGTAGGACCGAAGGCACAAGAGACCGACCAAGAGATACGTATATGGACCAGCTGAAGAGGTACATGAACTGTTGCTCATCGTAGAGCTGAAGAGACTGGCTGAGAATAGGGAGGAATGGAGAAGAAAATCCAAACTCGTTGCAGACCAACCCAATGGATTATAATTCATTATAGGTGTAGCAAAGTAGACTAACTGCAAGATATGAACATAAAGGTTAAATATGTCATTCAGGACACTGTTATACCATATGGCTGAACCTAATACGTCTTGTAAGTGAGTTTTACGAATCATCGTCAACGCTCCTCTCGGGAGCACAGGGCAGAAACCAGCCTCCTTCAATCAGAGCGTCTCTGTGCCAATCGCGTCACCTCTTCCCACGACATTCCCTGCGCTCTGATGACGTTGTCATAGGAACGGTGTACTGTGAAAGAGGGACGCTCGGTCTCAATACCTGGTCATAAAGGATGTTTGTAAATTTTCTAAAAAATGTAATGGAATTTCTATTCTTGGAAATCCGCGATATAAATTATTAGACGGATTAAGTAGTATCTAACGACAGTTGGTCGAAAAAAGCACTGGACGTCCTTTTATTCTCTAAAACACTGTTCCTATGACAGTAGAATCATATCACTGTCAGTAATGCCATTGAAAGGAGTGACTCGATCAGCGCAAAATCGTTCTAAATGGAGGGGAAAAACTTCTGTCCTGTACATCAAAACGAATAAAAAAGATTTGGAAAATAGGTCAGATGAAGATAATAACGATCAAATCGAATATGTCAGAAATAAACAAATTTGCATGGGTAAATAATAATCTAAAATATCTTTGATTTTTCTCTCGGGATGACAGAATAAATATTTACAACCCCTCGACTTCTATTTTTTATAATTACTTATTCAGAAGGTTTTAAAAGCTATCGATCTCTTTGGAAAATATTTAGGCTCCCCTTACCTGATTTGAATAAATGATTTCAGACATATACCGTTTAATTTTACAGCACAATAGTCGAAAAATTTTCCGTAGATTTTTTTATACATACTAAACTAACGAACGATACAAAAACAAAATGGCGATGAGGTATACAGGTGATAATCCGGGTTAGTTGGAAGATATCGCATTTTAGCGATAAACTCGCCCTCTGTACATTGAATTGTATAAATGATATTTTCTATGTTAATTTGTATTATTGTAAACAGTGTACAGTGAAGAATAAAATAAATAAATAATATATCTCATCGCCAAATGGAAGATTTTAAATGTCTTAGTCACGATGTCTTAAAAATACTTAACTTTTACAAAATAATCTAAGATTAACAGAAAAGGGTAGAAGTCTAATCCTTTGTCGGAAACTCCCTGGTGTATGAGTTTAAATCAATTCATAATTCACTCGGTATCGGGTGCCTTGCCTCGAGGAAAAGAAAGAAAAGAGTTTAAATCAAGTAGGTATATCGATTACTATTTTCTACAATCGTACCATCACGCTTTATCCCAATAAATATGCATATTATCCTCTCTATACCAATAAACATTAGACATTTAGGACGGTTGGCCCGTCTTACCGCTGAATTAGAATAAAGTGTTGGTAAAACCACGCGTATAAGACGGCTGATATTTAGAATGTTAATTGTTCTATGCGCGAGGTTAACAAACACCCGTCTTTTGTAAAATACTTTTTTTCACCCGTATTTTCTAAGAACAACCACCTTAGATAAGAGCTGACAAAAAATAATCGGAGACTTATTCTTTACCGGGGACTCCATGGTATAATGTTTGGGTGTGTTAAAATTGATACTACTTAAAATATGTAAACAAAAGTAATGGTATAAATTTTATTAATAAAGAGGGTATTTCAGTACTTTTCAATTCATATTTTTGACAATATTTTCAAATTGATACGATAATGTCTCCAGTTTTCATCTTCGCGTCTATAAAAAAGATAATATTTCAAATCGCTAAAAAGAATCAGAGTTGATTTAATTTTCAGATTAATGATAAAAGGTAGATGCTGAAGAGAAATAACGAAATCCAATAATACATTAAAGGAAAATATATTCGCGAAATCTTGAATAATTCATCATTATCTGAGAAGAAAACATAATTAAAATAACGAAAAGAATGAGACGGTGGATTTTCTGAGCATTAAGTGATATTGCCTATCTTTATAGGATTTCAAAACGTCTGAAAGTTTAAATGAAAGTCGAAATGAAAAAAAAACGTAGATTGATATTGCGATTTCGTTTTTAGAAACGCCAGTAATCTACATGGAGGTATATCGTTTATCTATACGGTAAATTGGTAAACTTATGTTGGTAAATCTGTTACGAGTATATATTACTCAGACAAATTTTAATATACCTTAAAATTATATGATACCTTCTGAAAATTTTGTACTTGACACAATTGGTTGCACAAGGGACGGCATGCCGTAATCATATAAATAATAAATCAATTTAAATATGAGAAGTTCTCTATGGAGAGAAGACTAGCTGGACCTTTATTACACGTAGTTTAAAATACGTCGTCCATTTTTGAGACATGTCTTGATGATATAGATAGAAGGCATTGTGTCTCAGTGTTCTTCCTTGTATTCTTATGTACCTGTTTTATCAGCCATATTCTCATGAAATTATTATTAAAGGAATTGAGAGAATATTATGAAAAAGAATCACAATCAGGAGAGAGGAACGAAGAAAGGCACTTGACCTGACTGGATAATGATGGGCAATGGAGGATAAAGTGCCCACTTGAACCATCCACGTTCAGAGCAGGTACTTGCATCGCACCATCGCGTATAGCATCGCTTCTAAATGGAATGATTTATTGGAAATTTTTTTATAATATTTTGATATCGTTCATTGGCTTCAAGGAACGTTCTACATAATTGATAGCAATCTCTGCTGAATCTGATACTTAGGTACATTTCGAAGTTTTCAGTTATACTTTATGAATAATACTTTGAGATGAAAATTATTGATAAGTTGTCAGTGGAGTTCATAGAATAGGTTTTCCACCTTTTCCTCTAAGTTTTTAAATGTTTTATATAAGGCAAATAATATCAGACATAATTTATGAGATATTTAATGTCTTCAATCCAGCAGTCACCCGTTGTGAATGACTTTTTTGGGATGAAAAATATGACCGTTATCTTGGTTACATTATTATTGTTATTATTTACATTAAGACAATTTTTGTTGGAATCATGCAATGCAAAACCGAAGTTAAAATACTAGTACAGTTTATTTGTTCTTATAATATAAGTTGAGGTTTTAAAAAACATGTTTGTCTATCTACCTACAAAGTCTAAGATAATAAAAAAAATTGATAAAAAAATCGATTAGTAAGCTTACTGCCTGAAGGCAATATCTTGCAGCCAGTCAAATATAATGCTTGTATTACGAATATAAATCGACAATATACCTTAATTAAGATTGTTTGTGCAAAAGAATCCCTTATGAGATTACAATAATAAAACAATATAATTCAAAAGAATCAAGAATGAAAAAAACATAGAAATCATTTTAAATGTGGGTTAAAATAATGTATGAAAATGAGGTACTTAAAAAACAAAATTCATATTGTGTAAAGCATTATTTCTGGTACGAAATGATATTTTTTTTAGAAATATAAGCATTAAATATTAATAAAGGCAGTGCTGTTGGAGTGTGAATAATACAGGAAGAATTATATATAATACCTCAAACAAACGAATGAAATAATAATAAAAGTAATATGTACCTACATAAAAGCTACATGGCCATATGTAATAATGTATTGTAAATACAACGTAATGTATAAAGAAACCACCAAAAGCTTACTTTTAGAGCTTTTAACTTGAACTTTGAATGTTTCACGTAGTGAGAAAATAAATAATTCACTTGAACGTTTTACCACGTACGTCACGTCTTATATTTTGATGTGAAGAGAGGACGTTTCAAATATAAGTTTACGTGTAGGTCGTCTGTTAGTTATGAAAAATTACTATTTATATCTCTGGCTACACCTTCGTGAGTTTTCCTACAAGTAGGGTAGCCTATGCTCTCACTATATGTAATGAATAGGTTGTCGTCCTCATATCATAAAAAATAAGACATATAGAATTAGTGATATGCAACAACGCTAATTGAAAATCTTTGTGACAAGCGACTGGCTCATACAGGAAACTCAAAAAGTTGAAATTTCAAACAAAAAATTATAATTAAATCCCTAATAAAGGGTTCGTTCATTCATCCAATCATGTCGTCATGGCTTTTTCCATAAACGGATAGTCAGTTAACAAACTACAAGTTAAAACATTCAAATCGTCTTCTTCGTGTCAACAAAATTTAAAGACATTCGGGATGGGTTGTATATCTCATCGTTGAATTGATGATGTTTATATGAATATATGCCTTTTACAGGACACTCTTAATTTCATAGAAAAAAGTGGGAGGCCTGTTGTTTACCTGGGACTCCACGGAGTAAGAGGTACAATTAAAAATAGAATATTTTTATTTTAAGCGCGATAATCTATATCCTTCATATAACTTGTCATGATTATCTTATACCACACTGTAAACACAGTTTGTTTACACAAACATTGTTTACAATAATTCAACTCTTCACAATATACTACTACAGTAAGATATTTGACAAGCTAATACTCGTAGGAAGCGCAATAGAGTAAACATAAAAGTTCATAATCATATAATTTGATCAAATAGTAATGAGTTGCAGCAAGAGCTACATTTCTATGGTCCCAGGTGTGCATCGACCTTTAGATAATGATAAGCAAAATCCACGAGTCACTATTGGATGATTAGGTAATTGTTACATTATCAGATCAGGCTCGTGGATTGGAGGTTGATGAACATCTGGGCCAGGACACTCTTTCGCCGACCACTGGACGATATAGACCTCGTCTACCGCGCGTATCGTGTTGCTTGCATATCCATACACGTGAGATAAAAAGTATTATAATTTTTGTAAGAACTGAAATATATTTACTAACCCTTCAGGAATTAATTATTATTATACTAGAAAAGTAAAAATAATAAACCTTTTTTATACTTCTAACTAGAAGAAACAATCTTTTATTTTATTCACTTTGCAAACTTAGAACATAACATTATAACTTATTATACATAAGTAATTAATTATTTTATATCGCCAGGTGAGATACTTATTCAATATTCCTTGATAGGAGTTGGATTAAACATATTCACATTTATATTTCCATTTTAATATTAATTCCACATCACTTGCGATAAATGGTAACTAGATAACTCTCCATTGCGACAGAGTCATCAAGCTTTACAAGTTCAATCTGATTTTAAATATTGAAAAGTTTTTATCTTTTCTCAATTTATTACTTGTGAGTGATTGCACTTTTACGCCTTGACGAAAAAATATACGGGAATTTCAGTGTAAGAAACAATGAAATACTATGAGATTCCAAAGTACATTGGCAATTAAATTTAATCTTTCAGTGTTGACATTGTGAAACAACATTTTAATAACATAAAATATAAAAAAAACACTGTTTTATGTTTCACATTAATGTATACCAAAGTATACTACAATTACGCCTAGCGCTTTCACCAATATATTGGTGAAAGCGCTAGGCGTAATTGTAGTATACTTTGGTATACATTAATGTGAAACATAAAACAGTGTTTTTTTATATTTTATATTATTACATTGGCAATATTTGTCTAGGTAGGCATACTCAGTGTGTGTTTAACACGAATGAAGAGATTTTGATTTGAGTGTAAGAAAATGGGTTACGTTAAGCTACAAGTATTTATGGAATCTCTACGAACAAAATAGGAACATACATACATAATACACTATTACTTTTACGTGCTCAGTTTAATAAACATCTTTGTCTGATTTTTGACATTTTGATAGACATAAAATAACACGCATCATTAGAGATTTCATTGAAGAATAAATATTAATTTCTTTTTTGTTTTCAGTGTTAGCTTGTGTAGCAAAAGATGACTTCATAACAAGAAAATGGGGTATCTAATGTATTGAAATATCTGCTTAATTAAAATAACGATATTTGTGAGGTATAACGTGATATAACGTGAGGTCCCAATAGATCACATTTTTTATTTAAAATATAATATTTAGACAATATTTACTCATACCAAAGAAATTAGTTTACCTTATTATCATTGTTCATTGTTTTAGCTAGTTGCAATTTTGTTATTTTGTTGAAATTCTAAATTGTAATATTTTATGTAATTTATTTCTACGAGCATATATATAATATTTTAGTAAGTAGCATTCACATTTTTACCATGAACCATGTATCAATGTCTTCTGATGAGGAAATCTACTATTCATTCCCTCCCTCTCCCTCTGTACCCTCTTTTCTCTTAGACATAGAGACATCTTTACTTTCTGACGATTCCTCTGATGCAGATATCTCATCTATGGATGATTCCAATTACCTCACCGTGAATACTCTTAAGAAAATTGCACGTGTTCATCCCAAAGACTTCTTTGCTTGTCATATAAACGCCCAAAGCCTATACTCTCATTACGACTATCGCCAAAGCTCCTTTCTCGACTCTCCAGTCCACGCTTTGCTTGTTAGTGAAACTTGGCTGAAACCTTCTCTATCCTCTTCTTTAGTTACCCTCCCTGGATACCAACTTATTCGTAACGATAGAGTTGGTAAGGGTGGAGGCGGTGTAGCAATATATCTAAAGGAGGAGATTAAATACAAAATAATAATCAGTTCTCCTAGCCAATTTCGCCAACATTCTGCAGAATATTTGTTTATTGAGATCGAACAAGCCTGTAAAAAGTTTCTTTTAGGCGTTCTCTACTCTCCCAATTGTTCCACTAATTACTTCGTAGATCTCGAAAGTCAATTAGAGTTATTAGCTCCTCAATATAGCGATCTTATCCTTATGGGCGACTTCAATACATGCCTATTGAAAGACGATTATCGTTCAAACAAACTTCGTAACATAGTTACATCTACAAATCTACAAATTCTCCCACTATCTGCAACTCACCATCAGCAAGACTCTAATTCACTTATTGATCTCATCATCACAACTTCCAATAACTCTGTATCCTCTCATGGCCAAATGAGCGCCTGTGGATTTTCCCGCCATGATCTCGTGTACATTACATACAAAACACGCTACCCTAGACAAAAAGCACGTGAAATTGTCTATCGAAATCTAAAAAACATTAATTTAGAACTTCTACAAGCTGACGCTGGTTCTAATTATTGGTCTTCTATATACCTTCACGACAACATTGATGACATGATCTCAACTTTCAATGAGCTGGTTTCAAAACTTTTAGACAGTCACGCGCCATTAAAGAGAGCTCGAGTAAAACACCCCCCATCCGGTTGGTTGACCGATGACATCAGAAAAAACATGAAAGCACGGGACAGGAGATATTCCAAGTGGAAAGCTAGCAGAACGGAATCCAATTGGGAATCCTATAGAATTCATAGGAATCGATGTAATCAGCTCTGTAGAAACGCCAAGAAGGCGTACTTCAAAAATTCTCTTACAAATACATCTCCTAATAAATTTTGGTCTTTTCTACGTACCCAGGGTCTATCAAATGGTAAAAACATTGTTTCTAATCACCCGGTAGAAGATGATGCATTAAACATTTTCTTTTCCACTCCTCCTGTCATATTGGACTCTAAGCAGAAAACTAAAGCTCTCCAGCAAATCCACAGTTTGCCTCGAAAATCTCATCCTGAGTTCAAATTTACGCCGTTCACAAAAGAGAATGTTAGGAAAGTAATTCTCAGTATTAAGTCAAAATCCTCAGGGAGCGATGGTATTACCATAAAATTCATTCATATGATCCTCTTTCAGATTGAAGATGTTTTGACACATATTTTTAACTTTTCTGTTTCTACAGCAACAGTTCCAGCTAGGTGGAAAGAAGCATTCATAATACCGTTACCCAAGGTGGCATCACCCTGCGTACCCAAAGATTTTCGACCAATATCAATATTACCTTGTCTCTCTAAAGTACTTGAACGCCTGATCTTTGAACAAGTTTATTCCTTTCTTAACCAACATAGCTTACTTAATCCATTTCAATCAGGTTTCCGCACTCGCCATAGTACAACATCCGCTCTAACAAAAATTACCGACGATATTCGACTGGCCAAGGAAAATGGTAATCTCACCCTTCTTGTCTTATTAGATTTTAGTAATGCCTTTAATTCAGTTGATCATGATATTCTAATAGGATTTCTTGAAAGACTTAATTTTGGCCGCTCTTGTCTAACTTGGTTCAGATCATATCTCTCAAACCGCCAACAATGTGTCAAAATGTCTGATAAATTATCTGACTGGGTAAATGTGCAGACTGGAGTTCCACAAGGCGGTGTACTTTCACCTTTACTGTTTTCTCTTTTTATCGATACCATATCAGCAAATCTTAATTCCAAATATCATATGTACGCTGACGACCTCCAATTGTATACTCATTTTCCTTTAAGTAACCCCACTTCTGGCTTCGACATAATGAATCTCGACCTCGAAGCTATTTCGAATTGGTCCACTTCTCATGGCCTTCTACTCAATGCCTCTAAAACCCAAGCCATCGTCATCGGGAGTAATCGCAAAACAGTGAAATTTTCAATGGACTCCCCTCCACATCTTATCCTTTGTAACTCTAACATCCCTCTTTCGAAAACGGTCAAAAACCTAGGTGTCATATTTGATCAAAATCTTTCTTGGATAGATCATATCAAGGAGGTAAGTCGCAAAATCTTTTTCAGACTACACTCCTTCAAACGATTACAATTCTTCCTTCCAGTTGACACTAAACGAATGATGGCTTTGTCCTTTCTACTACCAATCCTGTTCTATGCAGACTGCACCTTTCTAGATACCACTGAAGAACTCAGTGCGAAGTTGGATCGGCTGCAGAATGCTTGCATTCGCTTTATCTTTGGTCTAAGAAAATATGACCACATCTCTCAATTCCGTACTGAACTCAAATGGCCATCATACAAGGAATCCCGTAATTTACATATACTTTGCTTTCTTTATAACATCCTTAAGCACGAAGCTCCTCAATACCTCTTCGAACGGTTTGTTCCCCTTTCTTCCCATGGTCTATCGTTAAGGTCACAAAACAATCGTCGTTTAGAATTCCCACCTCATAGTACATCTTTTTATTCATCTTCTTTTACCGTACATGCTACCAGAATCTGGAACAACCTCCCCAATGATATTCGGTCCTCTTCAACTATAGGCTCATTCAAACATAAAGTAAAATCCCTCATAAACAACCCACCATCTCATCAATAGTAGATAGTTCTCACTTAGATACATATAATATAGGTTTATGGTTGTGAATGCTTACATTTTTATCTTTTATTTTTTTTTATATTTATATAGGTATTCTTGTTTCATATTATATATTTCATTTTCTGTTTATCTTTTGATCTAAACTCACTTTATACTAAAACAGTTCTCAAACATTGTAGTAGGTTTACTGGAAGACATTGCCTCAAGGCAATATGTACGCCTTTTGTAAAATATTTGTATATTTGACAATAAAGTGTTTATTATTATTATTATTATTATTATTATTATATTTGATCGTATATTAAAGGGTGAGAAACAATATTTATTCTCAAAGATAAGAGATAGTTTTTGAGATTGTTTGGAATTGAAGATAGTTACTACACATTAGGGCCAATTCTGAATCTTAATGATCTAACTAACTAAAAAGTTGATTAATATTAGTTATTATGTAGTATGTGTAGTATTAGTTATGAACTATAAACAACTATAAACTCGAGAACCACCAAGTGCAAACGGTAAAATCTATGGGACAAACTAATATTAGTCAGTGATGCCGCAATACAAAATGTTTTTCACGTTCCGATTTACACTTCTGGCAAAAATTTAATAGTTCTCGCGCGTGAAAATTGTGAAATGTCAGATTTGCCGATATATTTTGGCGTTCGTATTTGCGTCGGTGGTGGTGTAATTTTACAATTTATACATGCTAAGAGTTGCCCTAAAAATATAATTTTTTACTTTTAATTGAAAAAACAACTTAACACTTCCAAAACATAGCAATATTCTGCGGTAAAATGACAGCAACTAATAATATTAGCACATTAAAAGTCGCGAATAAAATTCTGCCAAATCCAACTAATTTTAGTCGTCGGCTGTCAACTAAAATTTCATTCTGAATACGAAATCCATAGATTCTCGAAATTCATAGTTGTACTAAGGTGTCAAAATGAACTAAATTAGTACGGAAAACTGTGAATACGAATTAGAACTAATTATCATGACTCAACTATCTCCTCACACTTAGTTGACTTAGTTAGTGCAACTAAACTATTTTATGATTCAGAATTGGCCATATTATATTCCTTATAATTTTTTTTCTAAATTATGTTAATAAAATTTATTTTGACAAAACAAAAATAAACTATTCATGCGTTTTTTTCTTGATGTTTCATTCACATTGTAACTTATAATAATTAAAACAAGATCATTATTTACAAAGTGACAAATAAGCAGTTATAATAAAAACAAAAAAAAAGTTTCCTGAAATTGGAATAATAATATGATACCTGCTCATTATTTTTAGAGTACATTGTCAATTCGGTGATTATTCTTAGAGCGAAGCAGACTTCATACTTAGTATTTGTAGTAATAATAATTATAAGTATGAGACAGAATAAAAGGAGACTGACTGACAATACCGCTAACGTAAGGCAGTGCTGAAGGATGTTTTCCATTATCATCGTTGATGGGAGTACTGGAGTGGAAAACCTGGAAGAGCGTGGGAGCTTGGATCAAATGAATAAATAATAATATAACATAAGAAATATGAAATAGCATATTGTATAAAGTGGAAGATATGTCTATAAAATATATTTTATTTTATAATTTGTTAATGATTACATAGGGTAACATAAATTTAGGTTGCTGGATGTGGTTAGTTAGGTTACCCAGAATGACACACTGGACAAAACCATTTAGTAACGATAGACGAAGAAGGTTACCCGCCATAATGTGGGACTAAAAATTGCACAAGAAGAATAAGTTATCCAATTTGTATTTATAAATTCGAGTTTAATTTGCATTTATAAATTCGAGCTAACTGGATTGGCCACAACATCAGGCTCCCAGGACTACTCATCGTAATTGTAGAGGGTAGGACCGAAGGCACAAATGGCAGAGGTGACGCTAATATGGACCAACTGAAGAGGGACATGAGCTGTGGCTCATACGTGGAGTTGAAGAGACTGGCTGAGAATAGGGAGGAGTGGAGAAGAAAGTCCAAACTCATTGCAGACCAATCCAAAGGATTGTAACTCATTATTTATATAATATAAGAGTAACACTATTACAGAATATTCTATCTTAAGCGAGAAAATAAATTTAATATGAAAAGTACAAATGGTGTTTCAAATACATGAAATCAAATAATTTGAAACACCATTTGTGCGAAACGATTGAAAAGCTATGCAGGAAATAGTGAAGATTTTTTCAGTTCAAATTGTTACATAGTTAATCCTTCAAAAATAGATATTAATATAGATGTTCATGCTACACAGTTTAAATTAATTTAAATTTTACAGGAGTATATTAAAATAAATATTCACAACTTTTTTACATTAGGTTCTAACTATATGGGTGTTAGCATAAAGGTTCACTAAAAACATATGTTTTTCATTTTTTAAGTTGCCTATAAAACTATCATAATATTATATAATATGAATTATGATAAAGTTATCAGGGAAAACAATATGAATTTAATTTTATATTTAAATACCCGTATTACTTAAACGCGTTATTATTAGTCAACATAATATTCTCATAAATATAATTAGCTTAACTTAGTTCATTACTGTTTGTACTAGATTTCCTTCTTAATGTTATTCATATAAGTTGTAAAACACTGTTTATGTTAATTGTTGATAAGAAATATTTACATCAATTAGTTTTATTGTAGCAAAGCTATTTTTGCAATTCCCCCCTTTATTTACACTCTTTTTCACACAAATATTGTTTTAGAAAAATAATTCAGCGCCCCCTACAATTATTTATTTATCGTTTCGAAACACAGAAAAAAAACCAATCAAACTGATCTCCAGTACTGTGCAAAACGCACAGCAGGTGGATATGCGTCAAAAATATCCTCCATAGTGCATGTGACAGGGCACAATGGACACTCCAACAAGTGTGGCATGGTCTGTGCTGCACCACAGTCACATGCTCCGGATTCGTCCTGCAGGAAGCCCCGTCGTTCTCTGTTGTCGCTCTGACAATTATTGACACTCTGCTTTAATGCTCACATTTTCCATTTATTGCCCAATTTCTACAATGAGAAAATTTTTTGGTGCATGAAGAATTTGTATTTTTTAACCATACAAATAATATATATAGAAAAGGATGGCATTAGCACTCAAAAATATACAATGTAAAGAATGGGAAAGTAGTATGCAATTTTTTTTTAAATAATTAAACCTTTTATTTTTATCTGTGATTATTTATTGATAATTTGAATGTCAGTTTATAATAAAGTTCAGAAAGGTCAGTGACTCGTTAGATACTAATTACCCATAATAAAATCACCGTAAATGTGTAATTATTTATCTCATATCGGATTTAAGAATGGGTAGTTAAGGCGATCGCTTTATTGCCGTATAAAATACAACAAACAAAACCAGCATGTGGGAGATAAAATTAATTATTATTGTGATTGTGTACCTATTGTATTTGAACACGTTTTTATTTAGTTCATAACGTGACTCTGTGAAGAGAATAGCAGTGATTGAATCATTCTCTTATTTAGCATCAGAAAAAAGCAACAACTATTACTTCTACACCATTAAGAGATCTCCCACAAATGGGGTAGCAAGTAGATTAACTGCATATTATTATATTAAACATGCATACTATCCTCTTCGTTCCGATTTGAAACGACATCCAGGATATATATATTATAACTCTTATATGTATGGGGTGTTTAACAAACATCTGCCTTTTACAGGATACTTTTAAACTTCCATAAGAATAGAGAGTGATACTAATATTTACCGAGTATTTTACGGTTAAATTAATAAAAAATTAAAATTATGAAGGTAAAAATAATCAAATTAAAATTAAAGCAGTTGGTTATTGGCGAAAATACGTATCTAATAGAAGATCATAGAAGGGACTGTTTGCTATAGTAATACACAAAACTTAATATACCGTTCGATTCAGTTATTGGATGTATTTTGTAAAATCCGTGTTGTTTTGAAGGCTGTTGTCAATTATTGACACTTCTGTGGGCCTAGTCAAAATACATTTAAGCGTTACGTTTTCGTTTCGTTTTCGTTCAAACGCGGACGACGTTGCAAGAACGCGTCAATTTTCGTAGCTAAAATACACAAGTAGCTACGAAAATTGACACGTTCTCGCAATCTCGTCTTGTTTGAACGAAAACGTAACGCTTAAATGTGTTTTGACTAGGCCTACAGGACTTTTTTTAAAAATGGTGGAAAGGGTGAAACAATTCAACTCCATTTAAAGAAATTTTATGTCAGTTTTATCTTTTTTTTTCAAAACGTAATCGCTAATCTGGTACAGTTATTACTACTTGTTATGGTGGAATATGAAATCATATTCTAATTCGAAGACGTAAAATGTAGATAGAAAAAGTAGTAATATTCAACGTTGCATTAAAAATATATAAATGGTTGTTATAACTACAAACATGTGCCATTTCATTCTATTAAACACAATAATTGTTTTATACTGCAGTGTGTCGAATGTGACTGTTTGCAATAAAAAGAACAGTTATCGACTGTTTTAATGTTGTCTAGAATAACTTTTATTCATATAGAGTTCATGACGCCATATAAATTCAATAGAAGACATTAAGAACCATTTAATGAATCAAAATTCATCTAGCGTTATAGTAATGATTCTTTTGTGTGAAGCGATAGTTTAAAATCGTAAAAATCATTTAAGTTTCATTATTGTAAAGTAATTTCGATTCTTGGCTAGACTTCTTAAAGCTTTTGTCTGATTGGTCAGATGAATGACAATTCCAACTCTTTAAATGTCAAGTGAAGTGACATTTTTCAAATATCTTTCAGTAACGAATTCGATATATATTAAAGATATTTGAAATCGAATTCCATATAACATAATGGTAAATTCACAAGTTCTACGTAATATTATGTTTATTAATTTAATTATCAAGTTAGGTGTTACATCAACAAACCGTTCTTCATACTCTAAATAATGCTAATTATTAAGTAAAAGTCTAAATACCTAAACCAATATGTAGTAAGTGAAATCAACTAGATCAAATATTTTATTTTATTCATTTAGATAAAATTGATATAATACAAACTTCATAAATATTAAATTTTGATGTCGGAGTTATCGTAGTTCTTCTCTAGTATATTACAATTACGGTGTAAAATTGTGGATGAGAAGCATTGGAATAGATTGAGCTCATAAAAATATTTGTCCGGAAATCAACTGGACGAGTGTAAATAGATATACATGTAAGGATTCCTTACATATCTACATATTTCCTTTTTAAATTCTTACTATCACGGTATCTCTTACGAATGTTGTAGCCAGCAGATTGATTTCAAGAAACAAATATATCATATTATCTGTTCTATGAAAATGACAATTAAGATGATTTGCATTTGTGATCCCATAGAGGAAAAAATTAAATGTTTTAAACGTAATTTTTCACAAAAAATGACCTCCTACAAGACACATAATTTAAAACATTATTTGAACATACCAAAATAGATGATTATTCAAGCTTTCTATAAATGGAACTACTGTGATAACAATCGAGATTGAAGAAACGACGCGCGTCACTAAGAACAATTAACGGAAATCCATACAGTGTAGGTAGTAATATGCATACGTACCTACATGTTACGAGTGTAATACTAATAATATCTAGCAGCAGACAGACTGTCTTTATATGGGATGTAAATAATGTGTCACATTCAGATGGGCACGTACACAGGACGACGGATGGTGTTGTGTTATTCTTCCCATAACTTTGTTTCTAACATTTACTTGCGTCTCTCTTTATGGTTGGAAGCCAGTCACTGACTTCATTTATTTAGTCTTACTAATATGATTATGTATGAACTTTGTGAGATTATTTTGTGGTATTGCTTTCATATAACCCACAATAATGATATCATCATATTATGAATAATATACTTTCTTATAAATTTCTTCCATCCAGCCTATGTTGATTGACTTTTGGATATAGGTCTCTTCATGAGCACGCTACATAAATTAAGTCCTCTGTCCTCTGTTAACGGGTATCACCTAGACCTCCCAATTTCCTAACATAATCCATTTTGTTACCTGTATCTCTACATTTATTTTTATATGAATTAAAATGTATAGATACATATAAATGCTTATTTATTTGTTCCACAATCATTGGCACAAATCTTTTACAATAAAAATAATTGAGGCGACTGTTTTCAAATATTTTTTATTTATCTATACCATCATCACATCTTCTACAAGTGGAGCAGCCAGTAAACTAACGTAAAAAGATATATTGTTGTGAAAAAAAATATTTGGTTGTATTGAAATGCAGCTGGATGCGAGCGTCAATCATCAAGCAAAAATCTTAAATCTTTCGGCGACAATTCGGAGCATTCTCCGAAGATATATTCGAATGAATGCCTTCGTTACCCGTCCATGAGACGTAACGAAGGCATTCATTCGAATATTTCTTCGGAGAATGCTCCGAATTGTCACCGAAAGTTTTAAGATTTTTGCTTGATGATTGACGCTCGCATCCAGCTGTGTGGACGCCGCCATAGAAGAAAATAAAATATACCTAGCGATTTTATCCCCAAATTATTACGAATTTAATATTTGTATACACTTGCACAATAAATACCTGTAAATAAATTCTACTTGAACGTGCTACATTATTTTATTTTTGTGCTATTTGCGACCTAAATCACAAGTAATTTTATTGTTATCGGAGAGACAACGACGACAAAGGCAATAAATAAATCGAAATAATGAAACGCAGAAACAAACTGAAATTCAATATGGACAGTGCGAAATTCAGACATAGAGATATTTAATATGTAATACAATCAGTACGCTATATGAGTTTCTATGTTAGTACATTCGGAACATCTGAAATCCATTAGTGGAAGAAACTATCTCTATATAACACAATAGACTAGTAGAATAGATTCGGAATCCTATTTTTGTGCACAACCGAACTAAATTTGGCGAAAGTGTATTCCAAATCTTTTTTGTGAAAAGAAAAATGGACGATATAATTGAATAATTATTGACATTAACACTGCAGTACACGCACGGCCTACTATAGTAGACCAGGGTAACATTATTGGCAATAACTTTTGAATCGAGAGTGCTACAAAACTGAAATTCCAGGAATGCCTCATTTATTGAATTTCTTAACTATTAAATAGCATGCCGACTTTCACCACGTGTGCCCTTGTCTGTGGTTTGTAGCCAAAACTACGGGACTACCAAAGTAGTCCGCGCGAGCACTAGTGTACCAAATTTTGGTAAGCGCGTATGTTTTTATTTTTTTTATTTATTAGTTTTTTATTATTTATAAGCCATAATATACCTATTAGATATTTATTTTGATCATTTTTCACAAATTGACCCTCATATTTACGATGAGCGTACAACAAATCAAGAGATGGTTGATGGAAACGGATGAAGATGATGATGATACTATTGAGAGTGACGAAGATGAGGCAGACCTAAATTCAGACTTTCAAGGTTAAGTTACCTAGCTCGAGAATACCCACGAAGTTGAAAGAGAAGAATTAAGCGACATGGAAGATACTTCGTGCAATGATATTCCACTATCACTAAGAGAGAACTTAAGCCAGAAATCATCACATTTTACAACCGTACTAAATGTGGTGTGGACATAGTTGATAAGATGTGCAAGCGGTACAGTGCTAACAGAAACAGCCACCGATGACCACTTAACAGTATTTTTCAACCTCGTGATCATCCATCTCTGGTAATCAATCACATTAATGTTGACCCAGAAACAATTGTAAGACGTTCCTACCCTTTTAAAAGAATTGTCATTTAATCTGATAAAACCCATTCTAATTTGGTGGGCAACCATTGAAACACTTCCCCGACTACTAAAAATTCAGAATTGAAATACTTATAGGTATCTGCAACGGCTCAGCATGAAGCTTTAAGACCAAATATGGGACGAGTCGGTCGATTTGCATTCTGTTCCAAAGCTCGAAATCGGTCAACAAAAAAATGGTGCAAATCTTGCAACAAATGGATTTGCTCTGATCCCCAAGCTGTCTTATTCTTTGAATGTTACGAATTAGAAAATAAATACTAGAAATTTAATTTACATATTTTTTCATTAATTTTGATCTCAGAAGTGTCATTTTTTACAAATTTCTTTAAACCTTTATAAAATTGTTTATATATTGTGTTTTCCATTACATATATTTATAATATTTTTTTTTATAAAAGTAAAATAAACATTCTTATCGTTTCTAGTGTGATTTTATTCATACCTTACCAGAAAATAAAATATAGCGAATTTTAAAAGGTCTACTATAGTACGCCGCGCGAGCATTTGTGTAAAAAAAGGGGGTGCGTGTACTGCAGTGTTAAGTAAGGTATCATCATCATCATCATCGCCCTCAACGCTCCTCTCGGGAGCACAGGGCAGAAACCAGCCTCCTCCATTCAGAGCGTCTCTGTGCCAATTGCGTCACCTCTTTCCACGACATTCCTTGCGCTCTGATATCGTTGTCATAGGAACGGTGTATTGTGAAAGAGGGACGCCCGGACTGACGGAACCCCTGCGGACGGAAGAACAGTGTTCTTTTTGGCCAACTATCTAACTAAATTAGGCATTCTCAAAACATGTCCCAGCCAGGACCATCGTCTCTTCTGTATTACGGAGATTACAGGTCTCTGCTGGGTGCGCCGGCGCACTGCGCGTATACGGTTAAGGTATACGTTTTATTTATTGAGTCGGCGTTAATTTTGTAAAACTCCACGTTTATATATGGAAAAAAACACAATTGGTTAAAGTTTTACCTACTGTAAAGATTTTAATGAGCAGTGACCTGGTTTCGACTTATAAAGTCATTGTCAAACTGATGCTATTACATGCCGTGTTGTTGCTTAAA
Source organism: Athripsodes cinereus (assembly GCA_947579605.1). Lineage (NCBI taxonomy): Eukaryota > Metazoa > Arthropoda > Insecta > Trichoptera > Leptoceridae > Athripsodes > Athripsodes cinereus. The sequence continues at coordinate 9,482,763 of OX388320.1, read as the reverse complement.
TACTATTTCTTTAGATAAACAATATGTTCTTAAAAGTATGAACATACCTACATTGTTAATTTAATTTCGGTCAATTAAACATATCAGTCTTTAAGTGGATTGATTTCTGAATACAAATTACATTAAGGGTTTCCCACCATATTCCCCTGGATGTTTTAAGACCTGAGCCCGTAGACAATTTGTACTTAGCGATCGTCTACTGGCGAACTTTTCGACAATCTACCTACACGTACCGTATAATTATGCGTTATTGTTGCAGTTATTGACGAAAATTCGTTTGTAGGCGATCGCCAAGTACAAATTGTCTACGGGCTCTGAGCTCCTATATCATCCAGACTAAATTTATGATCACACCTATTCATTTCTATTTCTAATATTTCATTATAATAACAATAACTAGACAACTTTTTTTTAAGATACGCTGTTTTGTGGGAAAACCACCGTTCATTCAAGAATCATAACACCTCCTGAACAAAAGGGTCTTAAAACCCGCGTTGAACACCTCCTCACTCTCCAGAGTTCGCATTATAGGGAATTTTGTTCCACAGCAACGGACTAACCAACATTATGTTTATTACATGCAGCTGGTCTGCTGGTTAACCCACCTGTGGGATATGCCGCGATGATATGTATTCCATTTGTTCATTAGTTTAATAACCAATGGACACATTACCCAAGTGTTAAATATATGTAGTCGGCCGGTGTGGCGCGCCGCACTCTTGCCTTTGAGTCACGAGGTTCCGGGTTCGATTCCCGGCCAGGGCAAAGTAAAGAATGACCTTTTTCAAATTGTCCTGGGTCTGGGTGTTACATGTATGTATATGTGTTTAGTGCATTGTAGGTATATGTGTGTATCGTCGCGTTAGTACCCATAATACAAGATTCATCTTAGTTTGGGACTAGCTCGATCTGTGTGAATCGTGTGTGTATGTATGTATGTTATTTCCATTAAAATAAAAAATTGGAGCAGACAATTGATGTTTCTAAAAAAAACTATAATGAATGTTGAGTTTAGCATAAATCTTATAATTGATTGGTTAAATTTTCAAAAATTGATTGGTTAGATTTTTTAAAAAGTGGTTGATTAAATGTGTAATTAAAATAACTGTATTTTTTTGCAAACTTGAAGACAAATAAATGTTTCTAAAGAATAATGTTTTTTTATCTACATTTACAATACAGTTTAAAAGTGAAATTAGGTAAGGTAGATACTATTGTGTGCCAGACACTAATCTTGAAAACTCCATGTAAGTTCAGTAATAAAAATATGATACAGCGGTGGCTACCAAGCATTTTTATCATATCAGGTTTGCACCATGTTACCTAATAATTTTGTGAGGCGTAAGTAAAGTTGTGAGTTATTTTTATTACAGTGGCGTAAGGATGGAAATGTGGCGCAATATTACATAGATTATTTATTGCTTCAGACGTTGCAAGAGAGAAGGAAATTTATGCAGTAGGTATGTGGAGCGATTACGAAATTCTTATTTGTGAGTAATATACCTTATATTCATTTGTTTAATGATCCGTTCAAATTATTTTTTTTATATATTCCAATTACAATTAAATCGTGCTTACCAATTTTTTTTTATATACCGTAACAGTAAAAATTACTACGTATCAAGTTTCTAAATCTTTAACTTTTTGAATGTTTTTTAAGTATTCTACAATGCACATCCGTTACTTGATTATTTAAATCGCGATCGATTTCGGTAAACCTATACCATTGACGAGCGATATAATACTTGTTATAATACTCGTATTATATCGCTCGTCAATGGTATAGGTTTACCGAAATCGATCGCGATTTAAATAATCAAGTAACGGATGTGCATTGTAGAATACTTAAAAAACATTCAAAATGTCTCGTAACTGTTACATAGTTAATCCTTCTAAAATAACTGATATCTTTAACTTTTACAAGAACGGAGAGGACAATATTATGTATTTTTTACATTCGCTGGCTATCCCATATGTGAGAAATACAGAGATGTTGTGAGAGTGAATGAAAATAGTTCAAAATAAAAAATGCTTAATTCTGGATTCTGGACATTAGTTGAAACACGTGTAGTTTAAACAAATACATACAATAAAATTGTGCTATAGAAGAAGACTGAAGACGCACATTTTTGCTGGGAGTTTCAAGTGATGGACATGGTAAAGAATCTAGAAAACGGAGAGGGCAATATTATATCTGTTTTTACATCCGCTGGCTATTCCATACGTGGGAAATGCAGAGATGGTATGAACGAGTGAATAAAAATAATTCAATATAAAAAATACCCAATTCCGGATTCTGTACATAACAAGTTTTAATACATACCTATAGTTTATACAAATACATACAGTTAAATTGGGCTTTACGTTTAAATGAACTAAAAACATGTACAATTTTGAGTTGCGTACATTTTTCTTTGCACGACTACTGTTTCGTCCATTCATACAATTTCGACATATTTTTATTCTTTCTACTATTCATAGAACGTTGTTGTGTTTCGGTATTGTCAGATTAATCATCAAAATTGTGAAATTATACTAATGTTAAACGATAAAAATGCTGAATAAATTTATGAGGTTTTGTTGGATAATGTGAACAATACCTTAAAAATAATCACCAATTGCGGAAATTCTTTATGCTTCAAAAGATAACAAGAGAATCTTAGTTGTTTATAAATAAGGCGGAAGGCTCACCGTTAGAATATGAAATACATACTTGGTTAATCTCTTTTTGTTATCTACAAAACCCCAAGATTTTTCGTGATAAAGACACACGAATAATAAGAATGAAAATATCCTAATCTGTCTATAAAAATATTTTCTAAGATATTTGAAATAAATAAAATATTCATAACAAGTATTGTCATTATTGTGTAAATTCCTTCAAGAGAAAACAGGATAATCTTATATTTCGTGAGGGATTTATTTTCAGAAGAAATTTTGTTTATACCCAGTAGATAAAGCTGTTCATTGTAAATTATAACAGTCACTTGAGATTTATGTCCAAATTTTAGTAACATTTCAAATTTGTTAGGTTCTATATATAAAAAATAAAGAATGATTGCACGAGTACCCATATCTAATTACCGTAGAAAATGGGGTAAGTTTCATAATTTATTGAGCATGTCTTCTCAGCTTCCGTAGAAATGTGAAGGAATTATTGGAATCCGTGAAAAAAAATACTGAAAGATTCATAGTAACCCATAAAAACATGTTTAATTTGTTGGAGAATTATTTGTGTAGACACGAATATGTCACTTTAATTAAATCATTTTCTATGATTGTAGACACATAATAATGAGTGTTGAAAATATATGAAAAAGTTATACTTACTTGATAAACATACAAATCCCCGTTGGTTCCATTGCTCTGGCGATGCCCTTCCACGACGCCATCATGGAGTACTTTTGTTTAGCCGTCAGGGGCAATCTTGGATCTGGAGGAGGTGGCGCAGGTCCATCCAGGCCATTCCTGGCACCTCCTCCTCCTGCACTGGATGAAGCTAGTTTCCCAAGTTCGCAACCCATCCCTAAAACGGCTTCGAACTTACGAAGAAGTTTACCCCGGGCGTTCGAAGACGCGCCGGACTTTGAACCCCTCCCAGTCACTCTTAATTTATTAAAAACCTTCTCGAAATTAACATGTATAAAAAATTACAATTAAAAAAAAATATTATCACTTAACAAAATAAATTACAGTAGCACTGTTATTCACAAAATCTTCACTAAAAATGTTTTATTTTAAAAAAATATTTAGTAATATTTTTACCAAAGGTTGGAAAACGGCACTTTTTAATACTTTTATACCTCCTTCACTTTGATAAAAGTTGTATATGAAATTTGCATCAAAATTACAAAGTAACTTTTTGACTTTGAAGTATTAATTGGCGTTGTTTTAAACTTTTAACAAAATTTTGATTAAAAGAGCACGAAACCAGACGTCAATTTTTTCTAATAATATAATTAAATTTTGAAAGTTTGTACAAGAATCTGAAATAAAAAATAATAAACCATAAATAATTTGATTTAAGTATATATTTGTGTGTATATTAATTAGTTCAATGATTGGATAGTGAATTAATATGTTACATTTTTTGATGGAATGTTTTGATCTGTAAATAATTAATTACAAGTGTTTTCAGTTTAACGTGAATGTGACCTTTTTCTTTTATTATTAACCGGATGTTTTCTAGAATTAACTGTCATTGTAAACTTTATCTGGACGACAGACGACAAAGTGTGGGAAATGTTAATTCTCTCAGGAATTTCAAACTTCATAGCGACACTACTGGGAAAGTTTAATATTTTGTACTTCGACGTCATACAATCTTTAACAAGAAATTTTCATAAAAGTAAAATGTCTATCTATCTATCTATTCCCTCACGCCGTATCCCAAGTGGGGTAGGCAGAGAGAACGGAACGCCATATAGATCTGTCCTTGCATACTTCTTTCGCTTCTTCTGCATTCATACAATTTCTCATGCACGCACGTCGATTTCTCTTACTCAAAACACGGTTGTCCTCGAATTTTATCTTCATGGTTAAGCCATGTAGTTCTCGGACGCCCGCGCTTCCTCAAACCCCTCCTTTCAGACAAGTAAAATGTTATATGTCCAAAGTAAAATGTTATATACGACAATAGAGATGTGATTCAGAATTCTAACATTTTCTTGATTTTGCGAAAGAGCTTTATGCATGTTTTGATGAATATATCGCAAAGCAATCCACAATAAGTCTTGGAATGATGGTATGTTCCCACTTTTAATATAATACTTTAATAAATGCATTTAGATACATTTTCTACGACAAAATGCTGAAACTTGCTATTGTGTACAATATTTTCTAGTTTACGACTGATATTTTGGAAGCTGAAGTGAATTTAAAAATCTTACTATATCGCTTATTTAAGCACTTAATATACTTAGAATATATGAACAGCATTATGAAGCTTAGACGTGTGTCAGATAAAGAAATATGAAGGTAGGAAAGTGTCGTAGGTTAGCATGGAAATGAGACGAAAAAAATGTTGAATAAATAATTATCATAATTCTTGATTTCACTTTCACTAAATGTGTTTACTTTGATTTATAACTCTTTAATAATACAAAATACTCTCTCATTAATTATTTTGAATCTAATACAAAATTAATGATATCATGGATAGGTATAAGTTTTATTAAACATGAGCGGATTATTGATATAAAATTTATTCGATTTGGCAGAAATTCAAATACAAATGCAAACATATTATGCAAACACCTTACATTTAAACGTCATTTATATTTGGGTTTAAACGTTTTTTAATGAATAAATTTTATTACCTGATCGTTTACCGATAAAATAAAACGGAAATCATACTAGTAAACATTATTTTTTGAACATTATTTGTTTATTTGTCTCTCCTTTTTTGTTTTAAAACTGTATTTTATGTCAGAATAAATAAATAAATGCTCGTTTTAACGCACGTGTTATTTTATCTTTGTTATTAAAAAAGTTTGGATTTTCAGATATGTTAAACATTTTTTAATTTACAAACGATAATCATAAATATTTTCAGCTTAATTGATAAAGTTGAAAACAGAAAAAATAATTGGTTATTTTTAAAAATCAATTATAACTTTAATTAAAAGTTCCGATTTTTTTTAAAATTACATGTTACATCAACAGATTAAAGATATGTGAAGTATGAATCGAAAAAATTACTACATAACATTTTTACCTATTCATTAACGAATATGATGGATAAAATCAATTAACAGCCATCGTATGTGTAACTGCAAAATAATATATCAAGATGTTTACGAAATCAAACTCATTCATCAAGCTTCTATTAATCTCGTAAGAGAGAATTGGATGGATCTTATTCAATTATCGTGAAGTTTCATATAATTTTCATTAAATTGCTTCTTAATTAGCTAATATTTATATTTGACATAAATCAATAGAACGATAATACTTAATCAACAAGGTCTTTAAGATACATATACAGTGGTGAAAGTTTTATAATGATTATTATTGTATAAAACAATTTATTAAATTTGATTACATAATTTGGTATATTTTAATAATATTTTTATGAATTGAACGACGGTCCATGACGGGATTTCATATAAATAAGAAATTAATATGGGACGAACTTTTAAGTTTTTTTTTTTTATTTATTCTATTTTTCACAATTACAAATAAAAACAAAACTAAACATAATATACCATTTACAATAATTTTACTCCACTCCTTTTAAGCAACTTAATGCTTGTGTAAGGAGTGTAGATGTATAGCATTACAAATAAAATTTATAAGAACATCACCAACAGATGTGTAAAAAAAATTGTAACGAGAAAAAAAAAATATAAACCTAACGTACTGCAAACACAATTACGTCTGTAATAGAAAAATATTTTAGTAAAAATAAACAACTATCAAACATAAATATTATCAACAAACATTAACGAACCATTCAATTAGTATTACTTAGATAAATATTATTAAAAAAAAAATCAATTAGTATTAGACATTAACAAATCAATTGATCATTTAAATCTTGTGTACCACTTAGCGATAAGGGAGAAGTTTTGAGTTTGAAGTGCTTCTTTATTTTCGTGCGTAATTCTTTGGGGTCCGTTGTAGACCGGATATCATAAGTACTATACTATACTATACTATACCCTCACGCCGTGTCCCAAGTGGGGTAGGCAGAGAGAACGGAACGCCAAACAGATCTATCTTTACACACTTCCTTCGCTTCCTCCACACTCATACAGCTCCTCATACACGCACGTCGGTTCCTCTTACTCAACACGCGGCCGTCCTTGAGAATTTGATCCACGTGATCAAGCCACGTGGTTCTCGGACGCCCGCGTTTCCTCACACCCTTTCTTTCAGATAAGTATATCCTCTTTGTCATTCTTTCCTCTTTCATTCGTTCCACATGACCAAACCATCTCAATTTATTTACACGCATTCTGTCCACAACAGTCTTCTTGCATCCGCTCATTCTTCTAATATCCTCATTCTTCACTCTATCACGCAGCGTTTTACCAACCATTCTTCTCAACGATCGCATCTCTACTGCATTTATTCCACTTTCGTCCTTCTTCAACCACGTCCATGTCTCGCTTGCATACGTAAGTGACGGTACCAGAATGGTATTGTGCACCAGCATTTTAGCCATGTTCGACACATTGTCATTGCTGACAATGGGTCGAAGTGCACCGTTTACTCTAGCACCGGCCACTTTCCTTCTTTCAATGTCCCTATCGCATCTTCCATCCCTCGTAAACATACTTCCCAAATATACTCACTTACTTGCTCCAAACATTCGTCACCAACTTTAATCTCGCAAATCGTTTTTTCATTCTCTCTTTCAAAAACAAGAACTTTCGTCTTCATAACGTTCATTTTCAAACCATTCAAATTGCAACTATCATACACACACGTAACAATCTCTTGTAAGTCCCTTTCACTCTCAGCCATTAACACCAAATCATCTGCGTACATCAATGCATTCACCCGAAACCCATTCAACTCGACACCAACATCCATCTCTTTCACAGGTCGCATACAGTAGTCGAAGAATAGGTTGAACAGCCACGGAGACATGACACAACCTTGCTTCACTCCTTTGGTGAGGACAAACCACTCCGAGAGAGTGTTATTTACCCTCACGCAAGCGGAGCTTCCCACGTAAAGTGAAGATATTGCGCGGATCAACCGGCTGCTCACCCCACACTCCGACAACACGCGCCACAACCTTTCCCGGTCCACTCGATCATATGCTTTCTCCAGATCCACGAACGCACAAAAAAGCCTCTGGTGTTTACCCAGAAACTTCTCTATAACCATTCGCAGGGAGAAGATCTGATCGGTGCACCCTCTGCCATTCAAAAAAGCTCCTTGCGCATCCCATATCTTACACTCAGTTATCTTTCGTACTCTCTCAATCAAAATTCTACCATACAGTTTCCCTATTGAGCTCAGCAAGCTAATAGCCCGATAACTCCCGCATTCAAGCCTAGAGCCTTTCCCTTTGTACAGGGGGCAGATGATAGCCCTCTTCCAATCCTCTGGTGTAACACCTTCTCTCCAACAATCGTTGAAAAGCTCCAAACACCACGCGAGAGCCCCCGGTCCACCAGACTTGATGAGCTCAACGGCAACACAATCATACCCTACAGCTTTACCGCACTTCGCTTTTTTTAATGCATTCAAAATCTCATTCATGTCTATCATATCGTTTTCATTCACACTGCTTTCACTGTCGTCATACTCATTTGCATTTGTACCATCACATTCAAACAGATCTTCGAAATATTCCTTCCATCTCTGTAGCACACATTCATCATTCACTAACACACATCCATCTTTGTCTTTTATCCCTTTCATACTGTTCACACTTGAACCCGTCCTCTTTCGTTTCACTTCCTTCCAAAAAATCTTCATATTTTCACTCGCATACGTAGACAATTTCTTACATTCTTCATCTTCAAGCATTTTTTTCTTCATTTTCACAACTTCACGCACTTCCTTCTTGCATGTCTTGTAAATTTCTTTCTTTCGCTCTTTTTCACATGTGTCACACTGTTTCACATTCAGTAAGTCTTTCCAAGCATTCTTCTTCTTATCTACAGCTTCTTTCACATCATTATCCCACCATGCATCGCCTTTCTTACGTCCAACTTTAGCTTCACCACATGTTTCTTTTGCACTTCCACTTTTGAAGACATCCCACCTTTCATTCATCGTTAGATCATTCTTTTCGTTCGTACTCAGCTTCTCATTCACAGTTTTTACATATTCATTCTTTACACTCTCATCTTTCAGTTTTTCGACTCTCAATCTCATAGCTGGCGTGGACTTTTGTGTTCTCGAACGCCAACCGGAGAGTAGATTTATTCTTGAGACGACAAGAAAATGATCCGTCTCCAGCTCAGCGCCTCGATACACTCTAGTATCCGTGGTCGCCTTCCTGAGACGAGAGTCCACACACACGAGGTCAATCATCGATCTTTCATTCCCTCTCTCCCAGGTATACATGTGGATCTCCTTGTGGGCGAAAAAGGTATTCGCCACAAAGAGATCCATCTCCAAGCACACATCAATTATTCGTTTGCCATTATCGTTCACTCTACTGTCTCCATTCATTCCCAAAACACTTTCAAGTTCATTCCTCCTAACACCCACCCATCCATTTAAATCACCTGCCAAGATCAATCTTTCATTTTCATTTTTATCTTCTGCAATCTTTCTCACGCCATTCCAGAACTCTTCCTTTTCCGTCTCTATGGCATCGTTCCCAGGACCATACCCTACTATGAGTAAGATCCTAGTCATCCCCACTTTGAAACGGATCCAGATTAGCCTGGAACTTACACATTCATACCCTTTCATACATTCGCTCATTCTTTCCGATAAAAAAGCACCCACACCTTGACATGCGTGTTGTGTGTCTGGAACACCAGACCACAACTCGATCCTTCCATCACTTTCTTTAATACCACACCCTTTCCTCTTCGTTTCGCAGACACACAAAACATCCAAATACTTATCATTCATCATCTCTAAAATTTCGTCCGTCTTTCTCACCATCCCTCCTCTCACATTCAAAACTCCCACCCTGCATTCCGCTCTCCTCTTTGTGCCCTTCACCCACTTTGACGCGGCATGATGGGTGGCAAGCCTCATCGCTGCGATTTGCGTCAAAGCGTACTACCTATTGTCTTACATTTATCTTACATTTTACCCCCCACCGCCAAGGAATACGAAAAATCCACCACCCTGTAACCCAACACCAAAATTAAAAATATAGGATAAAAAGAAAAGAAAAGTAAGAAACCTCCACCAAAATTAGTCAAGGTCGTGGGTCGTCTTAGAAGGCCGGCGTGGTTGTAGACACGAGAAAACAACAACAATGTGACTATGAGAAGCGACAGAATACGCTAGAACAGAACGTGATTTTAACACAACGACGATACGACAGAGACTGATGTAATTCACAGAAGAATAACACTACACACACAAGAAACGCGGCGTGGTTGTAGACACGAGAAAACAACAACAATGTGACTATGAGAAGCGACAGAATACGCTAGAACAGAACGTGATTTTAACACAACGACGATACGACAGAGACTGATGTCATTCGCAGAAGAATAACACTACACACACAAGAAACGCGGCGTGGTTGTAGACACGAGAAAACAACAACAATGTGACTATGAGAAGCGACAGAATACGCTAGAACAGAACGTGATTTTAACACAACGACGATACGACAGAGACTGATGTAATTCTCAGAAGAAAAACACTACACACACAAGAAACGCGGCGTGGTTGTAGACACGTATATCATAAGTATTTCCTGAAAAAAAATTGCTAAGTGTATTTTACATTTGCCTGACAATGAGAGTGGACGCTTTTGAATAGATAAAATATTTTTTTTAATTTTAATTAATTTTTATAATTTATTTCATAATTTCTTTTTCCGAAAATCTTTCATTTGTTATGATGTTGAAAAAAACTTAATCTAGTTTTCTTTAGATCTAGTATATTGATCCGCTCGATGTTTTGATTAGAAATATTATTTTGAATATACGAATAAACGTATTACGTATAAATAATTAAGTAATTATTGATTTTTCTTAAAATATAACAAGAAACACTCATTAGAGGAAAATTAAGGGTATTAAATATATAATGATTTTCAGGAATCTAGTTACATAATTATTTCAGCTAAATTAATTAATTTGATGTGTAAATAATATCTCACTAAATTGATTATTATAATTATATTTCACACATTCAGAGATATCTTGATTTCGGCAACACTGTTGGTCCCATCTGAAAACAAAGAAAAAAATATATAAATAACATAACATAACATAACATAACAATTGTATAGACAATTCACACAGACCGAGCTAGTCCCACACTAAGATATGAATCTTGTATTATGGGTACTAACACGACGATACACATATATTATATACAATGCGATACCTAATACATGATTTATTAAATTATAATAAAAAAAAATAGTTTTTAATATTAAGAATATTACTCAACCTGCATCATATCTGCACCACCAACAGATTATGCAAACCTTCTTTGGTAAAAAACAGGAAAAGCGTTCCAATGCTTATGAATCGGCTGAGGCTGGTTAAAGTGCAATTTACTCATGATTCGTTCTCTAATCCCGTCAATTCTTATATCAAACCATTATGTTCGACATCTGTTGAGCAAACACGTCAACTTACAGCAACCATCTTTATGACAATCTTTATTTAGAGCCATTTACGGCTACAAACAGGAGAACAGTATGGTTCTCTAGCGTCATTTCATGTTTCAGGTTAACAATGAACGATAAATTGTAAAAAGTCTCAAACACAATCATAAAAATGGTTGCTGTTGCAGTCTAAGTCGATTCGTAAGCACCGGAACACCTTTTCTGTTACTAATTACTAAAGAAAGATGTACAATCTGTCGGTGAAGGTGTCTCTTGAGAAATATATTCTTCATCTCTTTGCTCACGTAGATGTAAAAAAAACGTTAAATACGAAAACTTAAAAAATCAGCTTTTTATAGTTTTTAAATAGGCATTCCATTATTTCACGAATAAAACACTGAACATCATCAATTCAGCGATACGTCATACCACCTTTCCTGAAAATCTTATTTTTTTAATACGGAGAGGCCGATCTGCATGTTTATTATATGTAGCTGCTCTACTGGCAACTCCTTTTGTGGAATATGCCTTATGATGGTATACACAGATATTCTTAGAATGTTATAGTAGAAGAGTTACTTAAAAATATCTCTGCATTTCTAATAGTACCTATGTACAGAAAGCGCCAATGAACTAAATGGCATGTAACGTAACGACCTTAATGGCATGTAATGTTTCGGTTTCCGTGCAATAAAAAATACATTTAAAATAACGTGTCGCATTTGATCACCAAATTCAAGTTGTTATATTGAGTTTTTTAGGAATATAATTACGCCATTCGTAGTTAAAATAAATTGTTATTTGATTACGTATTAAATTATGTAAACCTCTTCATTCAGTCAAAATAATGGGGTTTGTTGGAATAAATTGCACCTCTGCGATAAAGTTGCCATCTGTTTATTGATTGTATGAATGTATTTTTGTGTAAATTTGCTTTTAATCAATGTACAGTAAAGAATAAATAAATAAATAAAATACATTACAATATTTAAAAGTTATTTATGCAAATGATTATTTCCTTTACGTATGATTGCTAATACTGAGTTAACATTTAATTCGGCATCTACGTGCGAATATCTACACCAAAAACATTTTACAAGAACTGTGCATTTTTTGACCAAAATACAAGTAAAAATCTGAGGTCTATATTCTTATGAAAATTGAACCGTACCACGTGAGATAGAAATTGATAGAGACGTGTTATTTTTCTACATATTACCAGTACATCATAACTATTGTAGGTATACATAGTAAAACGATATGTTAAAAAGGGACAGCTCTCTAACAATTATTATCTCAAGGGGCAAGTTTTTTCAAGGAAGTGCACAGATTTATTATGATTGTATAATTTAAGTTTTTTTCATCACTGATATTTTTCCTTATTGATTAGTACCAAAACAGACGTAATATAAGTTATGTATTGAATAGTAGGTAATGACAGAATAAACAAGTCGTAGAAAAATATGATTATGTAGTTAATTTAGTAGGAAGAGATAAATAAAATATATACCTAATTAATGTGATTAAAAAACATACTCTTGACATGATGTTTAAAGGAAATTTATGTTTTTATATAACCAATTAGAATATTTTTGTTATTTATTTTACAGAGAGTTGTCAAAACATTCATAAAAAGGAAGACAAAAGACACATCGAACCGGTCAGGCCAACCCCCCAATTGAGTATGTCTATAGCATGCACGTTAGAACAAAATAATAACTTTTCAAATGTTTTGTGATTAAGTAGTTCCAAAACGTTATAACTAAATATTTTGTGAGAAAAATACAATGTTTCTTTTATTTTGCATAAATTAATAATAACAAAATTATACAAAACAGTAAATGTAATGTCCCCTCACATAGCTACAAGAAAAATTAAAGGATGCTACTTAACCATCACTTATTTTATAAAACTTTAACATATTCCTTGCTATTTTATGATACCTTTTTTTTATTAACTGATACGAAACACGTTATTTTAGGGATTATTGATTTTTTTAGGTTTAGGTACTATTTTTAAGAAACTTACACTAAAATGCACAAATTTTAAGATAATTGAATAACTCAAAACATTATAATTAATATAATTTAAACATTAGCTTGATATTTACACGACATCATCTGACCAAAACGGCGACACGAATAACATCACATTATGAAAAAAAAGTCTAATTAAAATTAGAATAGAACAAATTATTTAAATGACATTCGTTATGTCTGTGTTGTCATAATTATTTTCTATAAAGCGAAACGAACGTCACAACCGTAGCTAACAACACTACGTGAAAATGTGACTGTAATCAACGGATACGCCGCGAATTACACAATTAACACTCGCAGGTGTTGCGAAGATACCAAGCAATTATATACTTTAATTACTAGTGTTTAAGTGCTAAATTGCTTGTTAAAACGTTTAAATCTCTAGAATACTTTTGGTATAAATTTTTAATTATTATTTCGAATGAATGTGTTTAGTGGTATGCAATATATCCATCAAAATGTTAAAGAGATGAATGTGTGAAAAACTTTATGTAAACAATGAACGGTTGGTTTTTTCATGTGACCAAAACGGTTTTTATGTTTGTATGTTACATACAAGCGCTGCTCTTTATACAATACACTTTTATAAGTATTGCCTACATGGTGTTTATAAAGAAATATATTACAACTACTTTTGTTATTTATTGGGTACATTTAAAAGCGTAGGAAGATCAGATAAGTCTTTATTAAACTGTTTCCTTTATGTCTGTGTTGTCACTACCATGTCGGTGGAAAAGAATAATATATTATTATTATATTTAAGGAAAAATGTGAATCGCCAGTTTGTGGATTTATTAAAATTCGTGAACGTTATCCAATTTTCTCTGTGAGGCTACGAAACAGAATTTTCTTGAGACTCTGTAGAAGTAGTAGAAAAATCGTTTATTAAAAATCTTACTTTTTGTATGGCAACGACAACAGAGCGTTAGGAATATCGTGGGAATAAGTGATTTAGTTGACGCAATGCTGCAAGAGGCGAACTAGACTATAGGACATAGAAAACCCTGGACCGACTGAGATCTCGTGTATGAAACTGCCTTGAGAATAAAAAAACTATGGGTCTTCCTACAGGACGAATCTGGAGCGTGTGACTACGGTACAGCAAAGCCATGCCACACTAATTGTTGGAGTATCCGTTGTGCCCTGTCGCATGATAATGGAAGATTTTTGACGCATCTCTACGTGCTGTGCGTTTTCCACAGTACCAAATACCACATACCAGAAAAACCAATCAGTTTGATTGGTTTTTCTAGGTTTCAACACGATAAATAAATAGTTGACGCAATGTTTTCTCTGAATGAAAGGTTCTAGTTTCTACTTTACATTTAATAGGCACCGTGATGGTATAGCTTTATAAAGAAAAAATATCAAAAATTGAGTTATATTTTATTTAGATTTTGTTATCTCTCATTCCTTTGTCGTTTCTTCAATCTGTATAATATTACAAAGCAAATATTGTTGGGATTGAAAAAAAGACAAATAATAAGTAAGTAATATTTAATATTATAAAAAAGCACATCAATTTATTGAGAAATATCTTATTTCCTATTTAAGAGTGGCTATACATATAACATGAGTATCTTTCAATACCAAACTTGATAAACATGTCAGAATACAAATAAAATACGATACGTGATGTAAAAATGGTTAATAAAATTCAGAAGATATTATCTTCTATCCATTTCTTTTTATGTACCCCACGGTTTACATATTTATTTCATTCAAATTTTATCCGTGTTCTAGAATATTTTCAAAAGATTTCAAACTGAAAAGGATAGAATTGAAATTGTATGATAATTTAGTAAACGTAAGAGTGTTTATCATAAGTTATATATTTTTTTATGAAAATATATAAATGTGATCATAATTTATTAAAAAAAAATATTTAAAAAAGTATCCTAATTAACTTAATTTGAAATGTGTCATTTCGCAATAAAACCCGCAAGGGTGTATTAAATCTACTGTTTTCTTCCTAATTCGTTTTTTTCATTGGAGTTTTTTTTCATAGATTACGAAAGAGCTGTATCTCCCACAAATGGGATAGGCAGTAGACTCAGCCATCATCTCTGTGCTAATAAAAAACAAGATGTTCAGAATGGGTGGAATCACTCATCGCTGAATTGAAGATGATATATATGTGATGTTTTGTGGTCGCTTGCCTCAAATATAAAGCGTGCTAAAGAGTATTCAGGCGATCTTTTGGATTAAGTATGGCTAGAATGAAAATAATAATATATAGAAATTGTAGATTATATTTGTTGAGTGGGTAGAAATCTAATAAATAACATTGCGAAAAGGTGGGTTTATCTTTAACGTTGTTAAATAATACTGTAGTTATTCAAAAGTTTACCTACCATGCGTAAAACACCTAAGATAATGGAAGGTACAACCTTTTATTAAGTGTCGGGCTTAATACTGACAAAATAATACTTTTTGAAAGACGTTTCATTTGATAAATTTCTGAATAATATAGCATTTGTTCGTTAGGAAAAATATACTGAGTATATTTTATACAATGTTTAACCTTTTGTATGATAGAAGACATATTTGGTTTAGTAAATATTATTTTTAGAAATTAATGAATAAAAACTATTTTCAAAGCTTTTATAATGATGTCAATATTGTACAAACTAAATTATTCATACATTTTTACTTTTATATTTTAATGCATGTTTAAGAATTTTTGATACTTCCTTCATCTTTTTATTTGATAAAGTACCTGAAATTTAAGTTTGTTGGTTGGTAAGAAAGGGATTTTAATTAGTTTGATCATTGTTGCAATTAATTGTTTTATTTGTTGTAAAAACTGTATGATCCATAAAGAATAAATTTAAAAAAAAATATTCCTAAATTGCACTTTTGTAGTGATCATAATATCAACAACAAGTTGCTCATATTTTTTTTGTAAATATTACTTGTGCATAGTAAGAGTGTATCCAATAGTTCAGAAATTTGTACTTGTGGGAGAGTAAAAAACATATAAGGACCGATAAAATCAATAACTTTAAAGGATGATAAAAATCAAGTTAACAATATATTCTTATTTAGTCAGGATTTTTAACAGAAAAATATTGTACAATTCTCTGAATAAAATTGAACATTTATTTATTTTCATTTAAGAAAATTTTATAAAAAGGCCGATAACATTATTAGATATAGTATACCAAAAATAAATAGGTACATATTTTATTACCTTTCATATATACAGCGAGAATATTATATTTTTACTAGCTGACCCGGCAAACGATGTTTCGCCATATGCATTATTTCTAGATTACTAATATCGCTATTAAAAAAATAGGGGTTGATGGTAGAAATGTGAAAATTTAGGGCTGTATGTATTTTTTAATGCCATAAAAAAATAAAAATTTTGACAACAAAAAATCGGGGTGGATCACCCTTAACTTTTAGAGGTATGGAAAATTGATGTTGGCCAATTCTCAGACCTACCCGATAAGCACACAAAATTTCATCAAAATCGGTCCAGCCGTTTCGGAGGGGTATGATAACAAACACCGTGACACGAAAATTTCATATTTATGAAGATCTACCCAGTTTACTCCGCAATGAAGTATAAATGATTAACATTCACAAGTGCACCAAGAAAGAAAGATAAGAAAAAAGAGGAAAGATAATAAAGAAGAGAAGGTCAAGAATAAATACGGAGTGAAAAGCTCTGCCTATGCCTAACGAAAACATATTATATTTTTACTATTTCTTTTTTATTTGTACCATAATAATATGCCAAAGTATAATATACTCAATCAAATACAGAGGAGTCGTACAAATTCGTATCAAATATCATGCGTGTCTATTTCGGGTTTAAATGTCCATTAATTCAAAGCACTGAGTAACTTGAGATTAAGGGCAGTGGTCGAATACTTAGAAGAAGCAAACACCTATACAGTACACATTATTACGTTTAAGTACAAGGACGACGTTGGAGAGCTTTGTCTATATGCTGTGTAAGTTGATTGTCCACTTATAAACGGCGTTCTGTATTATTATTATTATTGTGAGTTTCATTAGATTGGAATATATTGAATTACATTAAGTGGAGTTTGTAGATACATACCTTCCCTTAATCTTGGCTCAAAGCTTCGTGATGAGGAAAGGTATCTATGTACTACATTTTATTTTGTGTGCTTACTGAAGTGCCTGGTGGAAATTCTATTAAAATCTTTATTAATAAATTTATTATTTTGTAAATTTAATGCATTAAACTATCATAATATGATTATATAAAACTTATATTATAAGGCTTAGAGAAGACAACTTCTTTATGTTGTGGTTCGAAGTCCCATCCAGGGCAATACCAAATAATGTAACGTTGTCCCTGCAGAGCCTTATATGACAATTTCAATACTTTTTCGTTACAAAATAAGACTTTACTATTCGTGACAAATTATCTGAAAACGCTTGTTTTTTTAATTTTTTTCTAAACTTGAGATTCAATGAACAACAATAATAGTGAAGTAGAGGTTTCGAAAGTCCTCCTACATGATAGTTTGATGATATGGAAAATTGCTAGCAAGAGATAAACCTCAAGATTTATAGCGAAAGTCTATTTTCAGCTGTGGACGTGAGAAATTGATAAAGTTTGTGAGTATTAATTATAAATTGCATTTAATTCCAAAATGCAAAGTTAACCCACAGTTAGGATTTGTAGTATCGGTTTAAAAAGAGAGAAATTTGTCCATTATTATTATTTGAATGACATATTTTTTGATAAAATTATAATTTACAATGTCCGAAGTTATGAAGAGTAAATTGAGAATAATAATAACTTTTGATCTAGGTAAACAAGTCATTACATTATATTTTACATTGTTTTAATTTTAACAAAGATGACGGATGACACTTTCAAGTCTATAGGATAAGATAAAAAGTAAAAATATGACAGGAAAGAGAGAATAAAAGGGTTACAGTATTATACCATATTGTTAAAAAGAAATAAGATAACATTACAAAAAAAAATAAGTAGAAGAAATCATATTGTGATCAAAAACCGTTAAAAGGGATATGAATAAACTAGAATAAATCATCTTATTATTTTGGATTAGAGACACTGAGAATAAAATGCGAGCCAATTAAAAATATATGTACATATACATAAATAATTAACTTAACCATGGTACATGTTTGTGGATGACAGCTGAGTTATGAATGACTTATTTCTATTTTTGTTAACCATATATATAGTGTTGTTGTCTGTTTTGTACTTTTTACCAATAAATAAAATAAAATATAAACCATTTATTTTGCTTGTGCTGATAGATGTTTAGAAACATGACCAGCATAGGAATATGTGGATTGATCTTTTTATTTATTTAATCACAATCATACGCCAACAGGCACAACATACAGATTAAAAAACAGAAATACGAATAGAAAAAAAAAATTGGTCAATGCTGTGCCCTATTACAGGCATAAATGTAGTTTTACTCGGACCACCCAACCCCCAGCCCAAGTCCACCCCAGCACCCCCGAAGCATCCGATGAAACACCAGAACCCGAAAGCTCCGGGAGGTCCCCCAGACACGACAGGAAGAGCCAGACAGACAAGATCCCAGGAAGAAAGAGGCCCAAGCACACCCAGATGTATACATAAAAATTTCACTTAACTTTTTTATAAATACACACTATATTTTATAAATGAGTAGACAATTGTTTCGTCTTTTTACCAAGACATTATCAATACTGTATTGATAATGTCTTGGTAAAAAGACGAAACAATTGTCTACTCATTTATAAAATATAGTGTGTATTTATAAAAAAGTTAAGTGTTTACTTCATACCATAATGGATAATACGCAAAAAGTTACGGATTATATTAAAAATAATATAAAAATTTCAATTAGAAAAATAAAGTTAAACTTACACACGAAAAATCAAAAGAATACAATATAAGTTATTAGAAGAAGGGATCGCTTATTCAAAAATGATTTATAATATTTGGTAAAAAGAGAGAGAGGAGAGGGGAACGAGATTGTTACGGCTCAAGTAATCTTAAGATACACCTTTTAATAGTATGAGAACTACTGCAGAACATGTCGACATCCTTAAATTTGTTGTTGTAGTTTTTCATCATCCTTTGCAGAGGATTACGCAAGCCCGATTGAACAACAAAGGAAAAATACGTTTTTAATACTCGTTGATATATTTCTTTTAAGTAAATTAATCAAAGGCAATATGTACAAGGTATTGTAAGATCTTTTTTCATTTAGTGGTGTCAACAACAATATATTGAAATGAGAATAAAAAATAGTAGATAATAATTATTAAGAAAGATATCTATTCCCCGATTTTGACGAAAGTAAAATGATGATTATATACGGGGATAGTACTATATTGTAGAATTCAACCCTCAATAAAACTAGATACAACTCATGAGTAACATTTCAACATATTCCAAGTGACTATTATGTGTGTAGATATTATAAATCAAAAGTTCAGGCAAAAGTTTATCACACGCGCAATGTCCCTGACTTTACAACGGCGATATGTTTAGAATTTATGATATTAGGTAGACAGCAATGACTTTTATCAGATTTGTATGTATATATTATTATTATCTCTACCCATTTGCATGATAAATGAAATACACTTAATAATATTCCCAAATAGCGTACCTACGTATGAATGTTATAGTTAGGTTGGTATTATTATTATTACTTGCAATACAAAATTTCTTAAGATAAAGATAAACTCTACCAGAACTAATATAATGTTTAAATGAATATGTATTACTTTAAGATTATGCAAATTTTAAACCTTTCAAAGAGTACGAACACTTATTATTATTCGTCTCTGTCTCGTATAATAATTACTTTGGGGTTTAGAGTAGGCAAACTATTTTTATATCAACCTACATAAATTATGTTTATATTATAACAATTCGAGATAATTAGTTTGTCTCAAGACTGTAATGTTAGTTTATTTTTAATTACTATAGTTATTATGAGATAATATATATTTACAAGAATGTTTAAAACGTTATTTTTACAGACGTAAAAGTTTATAATTTCTCGCTTAAAGTTTGTTGCCAAAACGTGATATAATTATTAATTGAATTAAAATAGAATAATAAGGCTGTTATTTAAATTTCGTTTGATTTATTTTTGAAAAATTTATGCGTGTTGCGTCCAGAAGTATAAACTATTAAGACACCATTTATTCAATAGTAGGTAATCCAGTTTTTAAGATATATGTACCTTATTATAATCAACCAAGATTTTTTTTTCATCTACAAATTGGTTGTTTTCTGCCCCCCGTTTCCAGGAGGAATGTTGAAGGGTGATTTGATTTTCGATCCATCTATTTACACCACTACATCATCTTCTTCCATAAGTGGGATAGACAGCGGACCAATTTCATGACAAATGTGATTTCAAATTATTTTAATTATTTTTGCAGATTCTTATTGTATTTGTGTTTTATTACTAGCATTGTCAATTTACGCTCTTAGTAAAAAAAAAACTTTTAATTCTGTATAAAAAGGGAATCAGGCAAAATAAGAATATATAATGCGAGATTAGAGTTATGAAAAGCATTTTTTTTCTCGGGTCGCGTATTTGTTGTTAGTACGTTACATGGGTGAGCCTTAATATTTAGAAGGGCGACCTAATATTTTAAAGGAAGTACTTGAAAACCATTGGCGAAACTACCGAAGAGACTTCTACTACATAATATTATAATGTGTGTATTATGTATATAATAAGGGGTATCGTAGCCTTTGTGTTGTATCCAAGGATGTTAACAGGGGAGTGCGCCGTCCATTTAGAAATCATAATGCACGCTATCGCTTTTAGACACTTGTAAAGAAACGGACCATGTCTAAGTTTTAACATTTCTTTAATATAAAAAAAAAACTACTGATAATGTATCCCTTTCACTGAAAATCTGCGTCAATTTCGAAGTATCTTCCGAAGTATATGCGGAGAAAAGTACCACATTTTGCGGTTGATTATGACAGGCAAAATAGAGGGACGTCGGGGGGCTGGCAGAAGGCAGACATCGTGGCTGCGCAATATACGAGATTGGACTGGAATGAGAGGTGTGGAGGAGTTGTTCCAGATAGCGCAGAACCAAAAAGCCTACGCCAAAGTGATCGCCAACGTCGGGGGACCTGACAGGGCACCTGCAGAAGAAGAAGACACCTTAATGTTATAGTAACAACGCGAATAAATTGGATTTTTATTTTCATTGGGATCTTATGTTCTGATTCTTAGTGGAAAAATGGAATATGACTCAGGTTGAAAGACATTGTCCATATAACCTTCTTTAGGTCAGTCCGATAGTCGGCTACAAATTGACTTGAAACGCGTGATGTATATAATATATTTGTAGTAGGATATATTTGAATTAGGACCCGAGATATTCTTTCCCTTTATACTTCCGTTTGGTACTTTAATTGTGCGAATGTTACCAGAACACTCGATAAAGGAAAGCTGAGAACCACCAAAGACAATTTCATAATGTATCTACATAATATGACATTTATAAAGTAAGGCTAATGGCTCAGTTTACTGTGAAATGAACCTTTTTGGTACAACATACGCACTCATAATACAAGTTACTACCGAAAACATTACGACTACCTATCATTACCTTAGTTAGAGTATTTTGTAGGTACACAAATTAGGACTGGAAAAGCACCTTACTCTATGTAGATAGATCCTACTGAAAATATTATTCGATATCCAACGCTAGTTAGAGGTTAAGTTCAAATTATAAAAGTTGGCCACCAACAAAAATATCTTTCATTTAAAGTTTTTTTAACCATGTCAAAAGGAAGATTTAGCAGTTTTTTAGACAAATGCAACTAACAAATATTTAATAACAGAATATTAAGAAGATTAAAAATAAAAATCTTTTGTTTAGTGAGTTTTAATGTGTTTAAAAATTGAAAGGAATAGCGATAAATTTAAGTTGAAATTGTTTCTGGCATTATCCACTTTGATTTTGTTATCTCAAATTTACAATTTTCACGTTCATCTGCCTTTATCAATATAAAACCACAAATAAAAAATCATAAATTTCTCTGATAAAAGTAAAAATGTTTTCTGAATATTTTTGGTAGTCGTAATTTTTTTTTGTATAGAAAACGTATTCAAATAAGTACTATAGACTTTACCAGACAGAATAAAACTAATATTTTTGACCTGTCGAATGAATGTTTTTATCACAATAAAGTTGAGGGGTGAATCAGGTGTATGCGATCGGTTGGGTTTGGTTTTATGGCGTATTTGGGGAGAAAATAATGGAGGTACCTAACATTTATTTGTAGGAATGGTATAGTGAGATATCTTGGACATGCAAATCACAAGGGTGTGTTTCGACAAGTTTTATTATCATGCAGACATTTTATGCTTAAAAGCTTTGATAGATATATTATAAATAACTTGAATATTATAAGAAACAGAGAACCTCCCTAGATAATTCGCTCAAATACCGTGATAATTTTAAGTTTGTTCAAATAATTCACACTTCAAGCTTTTGGAACCTGTAACTACTACTTCTATACTATCACGGCATATCCCAAAAGTGGGGTAGCCAGCACATCCAGCTACGTGTTATAATAAGCAACTTATCCTCAGCAAGGTAGCAAACCTCATCGCTGAATTTCAGATAAAAAATATCTTGATATAATGAAAAAAAAATTGTTTTTAGGTTTTACTATGATTTATTTGTTAAATAAGTAACCAGGTTTCGACCTATGAGGTCATTGTCAAACTAAATTTCCTAGTGAGTATTTAAATAACAACACGGCATATAGGAAATTTAGTTTGACAATGACCTCATAGGTCGAAACCTGGTAACTTATTTAACAAATAAATCATAGTAAAACCTAAAAACAATTTTGTTTTCATTATATCAATATAATGGAGTTTTACAAAATCAACGTCGACTCAATCAATAAAAAATATCTTTTTTTTTCGAACACCTGCCTCAAAGGAGGACGCTCAGAACGCTCGAAATCTTACAGAAAAGAGTGGGAGACCAATTCTTGGCCGGATACTCCACGAAACATATATTCTTGGATACGGTGTGAAGTGCACTATTTAAAGTAAAATAATATAAAACGGAAAAAGGGTATATTCATCTATTTATACGCTTTTAAAGTTAAAAGTATGTAGGCACTCTGGTAGTGCACTCTATGGACTAACTTGACAGTTTCAATTATTTCACACAATTTTTACGAGAATATTTTAATTGTCCAGTAAATTGTGTTATTAATTCAAAAGAAAGCTGAGAATGATGTATGTATTTTTCACATAGTTATGTAATCATTATACTTATTCATAAGCAGAATTTATTGTGTGTTTTTGACATTTTCTAAAAACGATGAATTAAAGAGAGAATGGATAAAATACATAAGAGAGAGAGAGAGCCGTTTTTTTGTCAGTTCTTTTTTTCATTTTTTACATACATCATATAATATCTTTTTACCTACGCTAGTACGCCACATCACTAATGGGGAAGGCAGTGAACTAACTGCGTATAATGAACAAATAGGTTGTCATGAAAAAGAGATTTCTTAAATTACCGCGTTTAGAGGCATTTTCATCTTTTACAGCAATTTTTTTCGTTGTCCTTCAATAAAAGAAGATTTAATATGAAACTGTTTTATTGACCATATTTATTCAATAGGTAGAAACCATGTGTACTAAATCTTTAACTAAAAACCTCATGAATTTATTCGTACAAAATATCAGAAATTCATTATTTAAATTCAGATTCATCTTCTTCATGTGTCATGTAGAGTCCCCCGACGTTGACCATCATTTGCGAGAATGCATCCCTATCTTGGGCAGTCTAAAACAGATCCTCGACATCGATCCTATGGAGCCAAAAGAATCGTCTTCTTCTAACACCATATAAAATAAAACATAATTTGCGTTTATTATACATCAAGATAATATTATATATTTTTTATAATTAATCATCACGTACGTCAAATAATTATTACAAGTTTTTACGTAAAACTACGTGAATTTTAGTCTGAGAAACAACTTCCTTCTAACATGTTTACAACTTCATAAAAACTTGTGTTTTGTATGAGTGTTTTATGTTATATTTAATGAAAAATAGTTTAACTTTTCCGCGATGAAAGTACTTACCGCAGAAATTGCAATTTGCTCTGCAAAAGTTTCCATAAGTTTTATTGAAATTTTGTTTATAATTATAAGTGCAATAAAAATATAACTTTTATTACCTATATAGTTTAATAAAACAACGTTATCACAATGTCATACAAAAAGTTTGTTTAATTTGTCTTATTAAAGTTTCTCTGATTGGAGAAGATTTGTTTTCATCATGATTCCTGTAGGCCTAGTCAAAACACATTTAAGCGTTACTTTTTCGTTTCGTTTTCGTTCAAATGTTGACGACGTTGCGAGAACGCGTCAATTTTTGTAACTAAAATACACAAGTAGCTACGAAAATTGACGCGTTCTCGCAACCTCGTCTTGTTTGAACGAAAACGAAACTAAAACGTAACTCGTAAATGTGTTTTGACTAGGGGCCCTGAAATAAACGTAAGATTGTGAAATGAAAAGCGGAATTAGTTACTGTTGGGAGTCTTCCCTCTGTCAATATTTCTGTTGTTAAAAGGATGGCTAAAGATTATTAATCAAACACAACTTTGAAGCTTGTATCACCTACTGTCAACCTCACTCACATAGATGATCTCTTTATTGAAACATAGATACAACCAATAATAAACCATAGACAAATATGTATTAAACCTAACAGTAACAGGAATATAACTTATGTGTCACAAAATAAACGCATTTTCAAGTATTTTGACAAATGAGGTGTTCAGAATCATAGTGCATCGAGTAATTTTTTTTTAATAACAAAAATAAGTCGTTAGTAAATTCTCGGTCTATAGACATTATCTTACTCAGTACCAAAACAAACGTAGCTCTAAGTTCCAAATTTGAGTAGGTAATATAATTATGGTTTTAGTCTTATACAATATATTGTTTTTTTTTCTTAACATCTAGACTTAAATTTCGTAGACTTGATCCACAAGGGTTTTGAATGCTTCGTATATGTTCATACATTTAGTTTGCAATGACTACGGGTTATAACATTTATAATGATAAACAAATAATAAGTTTATAGGAAAACGATCATAAAACCATATCAAAGAAGTTACTCAACTCAAATCAATATACATATTGGTACAAATCTATTATTGGCAATAGGATATGTTTGGTACATAGTTAATAATACGTAAGGTACCCAGTGGTACAGCCATTTATACAATATAATAATAACATAATATGTTTGTATTGATTAATTGTCCATTGTTATTCAAATTGGTAACTAAACGTAGACGATGTATTATTGGTCTGAATAATCTCCACGTTAGTATAAGACTCCGTTCGTATAAATATGTAAAGTTGTAAGTTGTCCTCTATAAGAACTATTTATTCATACTATCAGACGAATGACTAGCAGAAAAAGTGCAGATAATAAACATGCGAGTTTTTCTCTTTGCCAATTAAAATTGAGTCATTCAGACGTGCCTTTATAAGAAATGAAATTATAAAAACTTTGCAAAATAAGTTGCTATGTTTACAAACTGCAATTTCATAATCACTTTTCAAGAAAATTCGTATTATAATGAAAACATTTTATTTCAAAATTAAAAGTGGAAAAGTGTCTCTTAAATTATATCCCGTGGAGCACCCGGTAAAGAATTGGTCTCCCACTCTTCTGCGTAAGTTTTCGAGTGTCCTGTAAAAGGCAGGTGTTCGAAAAAAATAAGACATTTTACATCTTAAATTCAGCGTTGAGGTTTGCCACCCATCCTGAATGTCTTGATTTTATACTGGCACAAAGAGGACAGTTTGTAAGTTTCTTACATACAGCTGATCTGCTGGCTACCCCACTTGTGGGATATGCCGTGATGGTATAGTAGTAGTAGTAAATTATATGAACAATTTACACATTAATAACCATAATTTTTCCAAATTCATCAATTATTTTACAAGTTATGGAAAAATTATTATTTCGATATATTGTGTAAAAAATTAGTACCTGTCTGCTAAATATTGGTTTGATTACTTGTAATAAAATGAAAACCAAAACAAAATTGTTATTTCCCATATTAAATAAAAAAAGGCTTGGCTGTAAAAACGACATCGAACCAAGCCTAGTTATTTAAGAAAATGTAAGATAAGTAAATTAAACTGGGTAAGATGGGTAAAATTGCGTGTTTGCGATAAACTCGCCTTATTTTGTATATTGATTATATTTGATGTATATCGGACGACTCGATTCCGTGGCAGCGAGGTCTAGAGATACGCACAAAAAGTAAAACTCATAAAAAAGAATATGTATGCATACATTTTGTGTATGATTGCTTGTGTTCAATATACCTAACTGTAAAGATTAACTATATAAATAATATTTTGTTTGGGTTTACAGATATCAAATATTCATTTCATAGTAGATGATCAGAAACTTAATATATAATAATCAATAGATTATCTGAAAAAATATTTCTACGTCAGTTTGATGAAAACTTCTCTGTAAAGAAAGTTAGGTTTAAGAGTAGTCTCAATAATAATGACAACACTTGGGCATATTTATTATGCCAGCTATTAATAATATGGACGTAATATGCAATATTATTTTATCATCCAAATTATTATTCTATTGACGGCACATGCTGTGAATCTATAATAAGTTTTTATTATGCTTATTCAATTAACGTTATTACATGATTAAATGGTTTGTTCCAAACAAAATGTCTGGTGTTTTTTGAGAAAAAAATTGAGTACTTAAAAAAGTGGTCAGTAGTCTGTATGCAGGGTCTCAGACATTGGATTGAGAGATCAAGGGTTTTGTTCTTCATGCTTACGATCTTCTCCACCTTCAAGATATAAGCATAATTGCATTTAAAATAAATGCAATTATAGTTGCGAGGTCGATCATCGTGCTTATTATGAATATCTACTCAATATGTAGAATATTTGAAGCTTGTTAAAACAAAATATATTTTGTATCAAAATAGCCTTGAAATGTAATTATATTTTAACGATTTCGCATGTGACTTATTACCTGAACTTTCAATTACAATATTTCGTCTCAGTTACACGCAAGAAGTTGGTTCAATTATTCTCGAAAAATACATATTTGCTAAAGTACTTATTTCGGTAAAATAAAAGCATTCATTACGCACCTTAAGTTACTTATTGTATTATTTTTCGGACGTCAATATAGTATTAATTCATACACTTCTATAAGTAGGAACAAGTATCTTTGTTCTAATAATAGTATCACTAATGAGAAAAAAGGCATGAAAATGAAATGTACAAATAAGTGTTTATAATGGAGCGGTACTAGTTAGTATTAAATCCACAATCGCCGGAGCGGTAATCAGAAACAGCTTTTAAGTTATGATTGCTATTATACGAAGCCGTCAATAATATGTCATCCCATCATATAAATAAATTAATATTTAAATCAATATCTGCATATTACCAAATTCTGTGCCTGTGGCAACACCTTGACACTATTTTTTTACAATTGAGGTATAAGTTTTCTACGATGGAGGACGTCTAAGAAGGTGATGTGAGAATCGCGGCGGATAAGACGATAATGCATTTCCCATATCGCTTGCTAGTTAAAGCTCCTATATAGCAAATACAAACATAAATATGTGAACAGTCAGAATATTTTTTTTAGATTTTGTATCAGTACAAAAACGGGACTCAGAATCAGTTATAAGGTATAAATAAAACAAGTCAAAATGTATGATATTGTCAATATCAGGGATTTTACGAGAGCCCAACAAGGGTTTCTCTGTATTTAATAGTAGCACTAATGGATACTAAGTTAGATCATTGTTACAGTTTTATTATTTCGTGTTAACTATGTAATCATCAACAGATTTTTTTCTTATTCAACGTTGCCTGAGAAAGATTTTCTGAAATAATAATAAACATGTAAATAATGGATTTTATCTTTTACTTAAAACAAAAATGAATGTAAACACCTTTTGCTCGTACCTTAATTATCTTCACTCGCCATTATCATCTGATATTTTTTTAATACGTTAACAACAAAATAATAAGCCTTTTCTTTTAATTATTTTTTTTCCATGAAGTCAAATTGTTATAATTTGTGTGCTAACACTGTCACACCATCATTTACAGAAAAAAAGCCTGGTAAATTAACGGCATGAAAGTAACATACAAGTTGTACTTTCTGTGGCATAATAGAACAAGATGGGTACTTTTTATATGCCGCTATAAAACATACAAACAAAAGTAGGAGGTTTCACGGATTCGCAGGACGATCGTAATAAAAAGTTGTGGAAGTCAAATCGAAAACGTTTATGATCGAACCATGATAGAAAGGTATGTTTATACTATATTATATGTACTGTCATTTTATGTAATATTTCTTTGTTATTCCAATTGTTTGTATAAATTAATGCATTCGTTGATTAATCATTTGTGTAAATTATTATTGCCAATTAATTAATGTTCCCATAGAAAACAATTTATTCTATTGTAAAAAAATAATATTGTGTTGAGGGCAATTTGTAACCCAACGTTTCACTCACAACTGTAGGGGGACACCTCAGGAACAAGTTGTCTCTTACATTCGCAAAATGATGGAATTACTTACTTACTTTCCGTGTCCGGAACACCATCAAATATTGTATCTCCAATGTTCGGCCACCCGGACACCCCCGGCATTCGCCAGTAGTGCGTCCTCGGGCGTGCATGTCACTCCTGTTTGGGGACATGAAAACAGGTGACTGTGATCCTGTACAGCACCACACTCACAGGTGTCTTCCTCTTTGTAACCCCATTTTTTGAGGTTACTGTAACAACGGGAGACACCTGTTCTCAGTCTATTAAATGACCTCCAGGTTGGGTACGGCAGACTGTGACCAGCCGCCATACCCTCCACTGTAGGCAACTGTGTGGGCCCAGCGCATTCACGCCAGAGGTGCACCCGTCGGGTCTCCGGTGGACCTTCCATCGGGGAGGTGGACTCCAGGAAGCTCTTCCTTGACTTAAGTCTGCAGGTGCGTGTCTGAGAGCCATGCATCGGATGTCTTGTATCAGTGATCTGCTTTCCTCGCTCCACTTCTGCTGCAACACGTCTTCTGATCGTAGGAGGGGCAATACCAACAATAGGGTAGATTTCCTTGGTAGGGGTTGGTTTCAGACAGCCAGAAATTATTCTGACTGTCTCGTTTACCGCCACATCCACTTTCTTTGCGTGTGCTGAGTTATACCACACTGGTGCAGCGTATTCAGCGGCCGAGAAGCACAATGCTAGGGCCGAGGTTCGAAGTACATGGGGTTGTGCTCCCCATTTGGTGTTTGTTAGTTTTCTTATAATATTGTTCCTCGAACACACCTTTCCCTCGACCTCTTCACAGTGCCCTCGGAAGGTTAAATGAAATTGTGGCTAAATAAATTGTTATGATGGAATTGTGGCTAGCATATCTATGAACAAGCGGGTGCAGATTCTTATCATACGAGGTTCGTCCATC
>OX388320.1:9390269-9452772 GCA_947579605.1 Athripsodes cinereus | reverse complement strand
TACATAAAAAGTTATGGGGTAAAATATTAAAAATTATTTTTTTTTATTCCGAAAAAATATTTCATACTCAAAAAAATATTATTTGTAATTTGTTTAGACTTTTTTAATATATTTTTACAAAAACAACATGTTTCCAGATTATATATCTTTTTTCAGAATACAAAAAGGTTTTTTATTTACAAAGATATAATGAAAAACATTTAGCAGGTGCATGCGCTTGGCGGCATCTTTAATCCGCCATTTTGGATAGAAGCTCACATAAGATTTTTAGAGACTTTTCAGGATTTCTTCCAGAAGCATCAAGGAACCATCCTGAAAGTTTCAGCTGGTTATAAATTATTTCCCTGAAAAATCTATATTTCCTGGGCTAATACGGTACATGTAGGTAGATTGTCGAAAAGTTCGCCAATGGTCGATCGCTAAGTACGGTTTGTCTACGGTGTCCGAAGATTGTTAGATATCAGACTGTGAAATATTATAGGAAATTATCTGTGCGATAACATCAAATTCGAACGAGGTTTCAGTTTGAAATTTGAGGTTGATATTAATGGTAATATTTTTACGTTCCCGCCGAAATTTGAACCATATTTGAATTGAAAAAACGTGAAACTATATTATAGAGTATGTACGATGATGATATTTTTGAAAACGCTCTCTAAAGTTTATTTATAATACACCAACAAATTTTTCATTTGATGCATTGTAGTTAACTATACTCATATGTATAAAATCAAGAAATTTGAATGCAAATGTTTTGCTATTATCAGAAATACGAACGTACCGAATAAAATTCTCATCAATACCAGATAAATGTAGTGATTCAGCGAAATAATTTAACAAGATTTTCAAGTTCGTAATAAAAATAACCATTTACCATAATTCATTCTTAAAATAATATCGTGAATTTGGCACGAGGTATCTGAGATACATTTCAAAGATTATTAATCGTCCCATTTGTCATCCCACATTACTTTACATCTATATAAACTCTTTAATAAAAAATATAAAGTATGCCATATTATATTATTATGTATGACAACCAACTGGATGAAAATGATCAAATGGTTTATTGCGGTTTTGATGCCAAATATACATTAAAATGTTCGCTTAGGATTTTCGTAAAGAAATACGTAGGTGAAATAGATTGCCGCGATTTAATTAAATATTGTAGCATATTTATTATATTTATAGTAAACTTTTCCAAAAATAAAGTAACCGATGTGTGCTGTAAGCAAAATTTTGAAAGTTTTCTATTTGAAATTGTAAAAATATTCGGAATCAAACAATAATCAAAATATCGTACAAAGAATACCAACAGAGAAAAGATCTATCTATCTATTTATCTATACCATCACGGCATCTCCCACAAGTGGGACAATCAGCTGATAAACTACCTACATGCGACGATCACGCAGGTCGTCCTCTACGTGCTAACAAAACTAAAGATATTCAGCATGAGCTCATCGCTGAAACGTAAATAAAATATCTGCAATATTACGATGAAGATGATTTTATTCTATGACACACAAAATCGTTTAACTATTTCAAGGGCGAAAGTAGAGTCTTTTATTTGTATCTGAAGCTGATAATAAATGCCGGATTAGTAAGAAGATATCTCACTCTCTCTGCGTTGAATTATATAACTCATAATTTTATGGTAGTCTGTAATGATTGATGTTGTAACAAAAGAACAGTAAAGAATAAAATTAAAAAAAAAAATACGCATAATGACATCGGTAGATGGTTCTCAAGAAACTGGTTCGGTTTTCTCAACAACAACAAAAAAAAACAGAAACTTACTTACTTACTTTACTTAAACGAAAAGGAACCTATGTAAGGTACTAACCAACATTATAAAAGTCGGAATAAAGACGTCGACATTGATATATAAGAAATGTCAATTTAGCTCCCAAGTCTGTATATTCAGTTAACTTAATAATATTATTATTCATTTATTTCATTAAATTCCAGATGAAAGTTGTAGTCTAGTCTTCTCATTATTTCCATTACAAACCTAATATATTATATAATAATACTGAGACGAATTCCAGAATACAGATGTCTGACGTCATATAAATGTTTAAGTGGCGTTAATGATGTGAATATTATTAGAATCGAGATAAATTTTAATCGCTTGGCGTTAAAAGTTAATTATGATGTCTACTTATGATTATTTTTGTCCCAGACAATTTTCTTCTTTCATAATTGTTTACCACATTATGAAATTGAATTATCTTGTTAATGTTTTATTGTAGTCATTTATGCCTATGTGTAGCTCATCTATTCTAATACTACTTTAACACCGCAACGGCATATCCCACAAGTGTAGAAGCTTATAGCTTATGTATTCAATCGTTGCAACAGCTATAAAGGAACCCAATGATAACAATATATGAAAAAATCTACTCAGTAGTCAGTAAACCAAGTCATCATCGTCGTATCAATAAAACTTAAGGCATTCAGGATGGATCGCATACTTCATCGCTGAACTGAAAATGTCAAATCTCCTATACGTGATGTCTGACGAATATTTTTCTTAGTTTTTTGGTGTCCAGTAGAAAAATACTCGCCTTTTACAGGACACTCGAAAACGAACAAAAAAATGTGGTAGGCTCATTATTTGCTGGGGGCTCCATGAAACAATCATAATAATAATAAACTTTATTGTACAAAATATTTAAACAAAAAGAATGAGATAACAACATGGTATATACAAATATTTTGCACAATGGGCGAGTTTATCGCAGGGACGCGATATCTTCCAACTAACACAATAAAGTAAAACAAGGTAAATTGAAAACAATGATATAAATAATAATAATAAGTCTTTAAAATGATACATAGAAACCAAATTATTAACCATAAATATGTAATACATACTCTTAAAAAATTACTAAAAAGAATAATAATCATAGTTAATACACTATTCTTTCAAAAATAAGCAATTATCCCTGATGTAAACTAAACGACAAAATATACTCAAACTCCTCTTTAACAAACCCAAACTAAAAAAATTACATTTGCCTTAATAATATATAGAAATAGTTGGTATTTATAAAAATAAATATTTTATAATGATGTTTTGTAGGTAGGTACTTATAATCTCCGCCCACATAATATATTTGAAATTTTTTTTATCACGTTTCTTCATTTATCAGCATTAAATTCAGTACAAAAATAATGTACAGAGTAATCTTATTTAATAAGTAAGTAGGTATATGTTTTATTTTTAATCAAAGCTAAAAAAATTAATATCATCTTATGTAAGAAAATTATAAATACCAACAGATATTCGTGCACAAATGTAATTATTTCTGGTATACTGTAGTAATAAAATTTCATTCGAGCTCATCTCATTAATTCCATTTCATCCATACCATCACGGCATATCTCATATTTAGGATAGCCAGCAGCTGCAAGTTGTTATCTCTGTTCTTCTTCTTGTTTTATTTCACGGCAATGCACCCGAAATCGAGTGAATTATGCCTAGATTTCACAACAAAATGTATTTCACAAAACATAATTCAGTTAGGTACAATATAATTATGTCATCATAACACTCAGTATCAATTAATATATAATTATTCATCCAATAATCATAGTCGTCACAAAATCATGTAAACAAACTAAAACAATAACAATATGACGGTGAATAGGTAGGTACGTAGTGGCCGGAGTGGGACAGGGCTTCTTCTTCTTATTTCACTTTACGGCAACGCACCCGCAATCGAGTGAATTATGCCCTACTCTCTGTTCCAACAAATAAAAAATAAGACATTCAGGATGGGTGGCAAACCTCATCGTAGAATTTAAGCTGTAAAATTCCTTCATTTTACAAACAACTGTCTTTTACAGGACACTTGGAAACTAACGGAAAAAGTGGGAGACTAATTCTTTACCGGATGCTTCACGGCTGCAAACACTACAAAATGGCGTGCTTGGATAAGAATTAAATCATAACCATCGTTTTTCTATGTACTCTTCATTGAACTACGCCACTATCTATCACAAAAATACCACCAGCCAATCTCAGATTTAACAATAATTGTATTTTTAAGGTTGTTCAGTAGTAGTGTTCAAACCTATAACCTTTAATAAGCAAAAAATATTGTCTATAGATTTTAAATGTAATGACGCTCATATTTTTATGAAGACAGTCTGTATGTTTGTTACAACACGCAGTGAGTTCGCTGGTTAATTTTCCTGCACTATTTGGCATAGATACATAAATAAAATACATATTATAAAGATGCTTCGCTTAGCACAGGATGAGGCAAAAGGCAGACTGATTGAAAACAGGCTTTGGAGATTGAGCGTTGAATGTTGCGGGTCCCAGATGCTGGAACACGCTGCCTCTGGGTCTGCGAGAGGAGGTGAATGCAGGGAGCTTAAAAGAAAGCTGAATACGCACTTTTTGCTGGGAGTTTCGGGTGATGGACGCGGTATAGGTACGGCGACCTTTATGCCATGTTATGAGTAAACGACCGACGTTTTACAAATTGTCCATATGTAGGTATATAAAGATACACCTAAGAGTTTTCTGTTGAATTAAAAAAGCCGTATTGAATAGAAAAAATGTAATTCATAATATTTTTTTATCCTTTATACATTAATATTACACGCGCTACTGTTGAAGTGTACAAATTAAGAGCGTTTTTATTAAATTTGTTTAAGTATTGAATTTTCGATGAATTTTATCAATAATGTTTTAGAGTTTCATCAATATTGAGTATTGACAGGTTCTCAAACAGATTATTAAAACTGTTTTCACTCTGACTGTGTTAAGGTAGTAGGATTCCGCAATGAAATTAAACACAAACGTTTTTTTCTATTGTGTGAGTTTTATTGAAAGTGTTTCTCAATAAAAATCAAGATTGTAGAAAAAAAAACATGTGTTTTTAATTTCATTATTTAAACTGTGATGATTATATTATTTATATTCCCGACTTAATTTCAATCTTACGATTGCCTAAACTCTCTGTGAGCTTTCGAGTCTCCTGTAAAACATGTTCGTAGCCAACTTATTAGGCATTCAACATCTCTATTCAGTAACGAGGCATACCAACCATCTGATTCCTGAATGATTTGTTTTCTTATACAACAACTCTAAATTAAACAAAAGTTTAATGGCGACTTTTCTTTAAACTCGCCCTTTGCATATTACTTACGTCAATTTTTTAACAACAAAAACAAACTTATAACTATTCACTATAAATGTTTATTTTGTTCATTCATTCATCGCCCTCAACGCTCCTCTCGGAAGCACAGGACAGAAACCAGCCTCCTCCATTCATAGCGTCTCTGCGCCAATCGCGTCACCTCTTTCCACAACATTCCCTGCGCTCTGATGTCGTTGTCATAAGTACGGTGTGTTGTGAAAGAGGGACACCCAGGCCGACGGTACCCTTGCGGATGGAAGAACAGTGCTCTTTTTGGTTAACTAACATTGGGCATTCTCAGAACATGTCCCAGCCAGGACCATCGTCTCTCCTGTATTACGGAGATTACAGATCTCTGCCAGGTGCATGGGCGCAAAGCATCATTTGTGACATGTTTATACCATTTGACATCCAAAATCCTTCTAAGACACTTGTTTTCAAAGCTTACTATCTTCCGCTCTTGAGCCTTGGTTAAGTGCCAAGACTCACAGCCATAGTTTAGTTTATTAAATATAAATGTATATCATCAATTTATCGAATCCTCTTTATGATAGACAATTTGGTTATTAATAAGTTCTTTTATATTTTAATTTAAAACAATGTTAAAAATATATTTAACTCATTAAGTACGGTTTAATTTATCGACCGACGGTTCTTGGTGGAAGTTCATA
Organism: Athripsodes cinereus; assembly: GCA_947579605.1. Taxonomy (NCBI): domain Eukaryota; kingdom Metazoa; phylum Arthropoda; class Insecta; order Trichoptera; family Leptoceridae; genus Athripsodes; species Athripsodes cinereus. The sequence continues at coordinate 9,446,942 of OX388320.1, read as the reverse complement.
TTAATAATTTTTAAAATGAAACACAATATGTAGTTATTCCATTATTGACTTTATTTATTTTTGCGAGCCGGCTTTCAAGAGCTTCCGCTCTCATCGTCGGGCAAAAGTAAAGTGCCTTTTGTGCCTTTACTTTTGCCTGACGATGAGAGCGGAAGCTCTTGAAAGCAGGCTTGCAAAAATAAATAAAGTCAATAGTGGAATAACTACATATTGTGTTTCATTTTAAAAATCATTAAGTACGTGTGGTGAATTGATGGTCATTAATATTTGTGTAACAAATGAAAATGATTCTGACACGTGTGTGTACAATGTATATGTGGGTGTTTATATTTGGGTCGATATTTTCTACACACGTCACACAACTATAAAAAAGAAACTAATGAAACTCGGTAGCAGCTTGCAAACCTATTGGGAGACATTAGGTAAGAACCATTTTTTCAGCTTACTTCATAGCTTAGCATAACTTGAGCTTTTCTGCAATATCCAACTACGGGGGTTGGAATTGTTTTTATTTCTCTGATGACACTGAAGATATATTATTATTTTCTTATTTTAGTTTGCTTCATATATCGTGAACCAAATTTATATACATAAATAGCAAAAACAGTTGTCACACAATGGATATTTACACTAATATGACGTATTGCAAGATCACGACTGATATGTTTATTGTTTGCCTGGTATTATAACTTTATTGGTAACCCCACTCCAGGGTAAATAATTGTAAATATATTGTAAGTAAGTGTAAAAATTCTCAGTGACACAAAAAATTAACATATTTTGCGATATATAAAAAAGTTACCGATTTTCTATTTTTTTAGTAGAGAATAAAAATTCGTTGATTGCAGCTATTAAGGTTTTATAATAAATATAGATCTACAAAAGTAATTACCAATTGTTGATAACAATTCGCACGGGAATTTTTTTATTGAAAATTTATTACTTTTTCATTGTGCCATTAGCCGTTCATATAACATGTTATTAGGCATTATTTGTTCGAATATAGTATTCATATAATAGCCCATATCCCATATCGATATCGGTAGTTAGCTTTCATATTTAACCGACATCTACCACAAGTAGGGTATAAGCCGAATGTAATAAACTGGCATCATTTGTAACATATTTATACCATTTAACATCCAAAATGCTGTGCGCCGGCGCACCCAGCAGAGACCTGTAATCTCCGTAATACAGGAGAGACGATGGTCCTGGCTGGGACATGTTCTGAGAATGCCCAATGATAGTTGGCCAAAAAGAGCACTGTTCTTCCGTCCGGAAGGGTTCCGTCGGCCCGGGCGTCCCTCTTTCACAATACACCTTTCGTATGACAACGACATCAGAGCGCAGGGAATGTCGTGGAAAGAGGTGACGCAATTGGCGCAGAGACGCTCTGAATGGAGGAGGCTGATTTCTGCCCTGTGCTCCCAAAAGGAGCGTTGAGGGCGATGAATGAATGAATGAATAAACTGGCATGTTTTTATGCCATTAAAACTCAAGATGTTCACGATAGGTGGTATATCTCATCGCCAAACTGTAGAAGTTAAATGTCTTATTCGTGATATTTTACGAATAGCCTGTCTTTTACAGGACTGCTGAAAACTTATAGAAAAGAGTGAGAGATGTATTTTTAAATGGGTGCTCCACGGTTTAATTAATCCCTTTTTTTGTATTTTTCTTATACTTTATTTACTATGTATCAATGCTGAATAAGTATTTAAAATTTCGATATTTTTTTATATCTGGAAAATTTATTCAGTGGATATGACATGGTATTCAGTACTCCTAAAACATAAGTATATGCATTTCCCATCTTTCTACGTTTTTCCTGTATTACTTGAGATACAACATGAAGTATTCTTTTTAACAACAGTTAATCGCTTAGTGAATATTTTATTAATAGTTAACAGTCAACCGTTGCGAGTTGGTGTGCAGAATAGAGGTATCAGGAGACTAAGCGGATACCTTTATAGAACTTGTATTTTTATAAAAACAATAGTTTGATTTTTTCTTTGTGTAATAAAAATGATAGACGATTCAGCAGAGCCTGAAAAAGTAAAGAATAGTAATGAGATGGTTGAGACGGGCTATTTTTATGATTTAACAAGGCAAACAATAGCATGTCTGAAGGCAGTTCCGAATACAATTCATCCCACTAGTTTATTGACTATTTCATGACTCACCGATTTTGTCCCCATACATAAATATCTTAACAAACAAAATAATAATAGGTATATTATTTTATTGTCTTTTTATATACTAACTACTTATGTTCATAATAATATTATTATATTGTGTATAGTCGTTATTTATTGTATGGCAATAGAGTTATGATAATAATATTTATTTTTTATTTATTTACTCATCTGTGAAAGTCTGAAAGCTTTATAATGAAAAAGAAATGTTATTATTATTGAAAAAAATGATTTTTTTAAAGACATTAACATAGAGAAATTTGTGAGAATAATTATTTATACCTTATTATTATTCATTTGAGTTTCTTTACGCACGATCTGAAATGGTCGGTATATTGATATTTAAAAAAATAATCTACAAAAGCAATTATTTTTTTACAGATTATTAAATTTCTTGTTGAATATTTCCTCCAATTTTTGCTAAGGACATTTTAATAAAATATTGAGATACTTAAAGCTAATAACGGAGATATTGGTGTCGTTTTTATATATCTCACTTTAATAAATTTAACATTTACCGAACAAACACCGTTTTCTTACTAAACGTGTACTAAATTACGGACAAGAAAAAATATAATTAGTTTTTTGTGTTTGATGGCTTAAGATAATTAGTCCAGATTGATGTCTTTGGAAATATGATGACTGCTACCAAAATAATCTCTAGAATTTTCTGTCCCACGCAACACTTAGCTAAATGTCAGTTCATACACCCAAAGATCCATGCGAAATTCCATATTCATTTGGTAAAATATGACAATTTGACGCTTTTATTTAATCACTTGGTGAATATGAGAGAAAAGCTTTCATTTATACGGTTTTTAAATAATACGTTGACTTTAATTTTAATATACTTTATTTGAAAATAAAATTCGTAATTTACCATCAATTTTTATAATTACTAGCTGACCCGGAAAACGTTGTTTTGCTATATAAATTATGCCATAATACATTTGCCTTATACTAATATCGCTATTAAAAATGAGGATTGATGGTAGAAAGGTAAAAATTTAGGACTGTATGTATTTTTTAATGTCTCACCATTAAATAATAAAAAAAGAATGAAAATCGGGGTGGACCACCCTTTACTTTTAAGGGTATGAAAAATAGATGTTAGCCGATTCTCAGACCTACCCGATAAGCACACAATTTTTCATCAAAATCGGTCCAGCCGTTTCGGAACACTGTGACACGAGAATTTTATATATTAGATGATAATAAATTATATAAACTCTTTTATGGTTCACGGTCCATAAAAAAAAATTTTACCATAGGTTTATAGTATCTTAGAACCTTACATAAGACAAAAGAATAAAAAAAATGTTTTTCCTTGAGATGTAATATCGATAGTGTGAAAATTGAAAGTGACTGATAGGTACCTAATGAAAAATGTTATACTTGTACTTAAATGTACTTAAATTTAAATGAAATAAAAATTGTACAGAACCTTCTTTACACAACAAAAGGTATCATTCAGAAAGAGGTATCAGCTTGGTTGGCAGAAATTGCCATTTGGCAATAAACCCGCCTTTTGTACAATGTACTTATTATAGCCACAATAAAGTTTATTTTATTACTTATTTTATTTATATTTAAAAAGATTTTTATAATTATCAACATAGATTCAATAAAAAAAATCAGACAGGGTATGCATAAAGGAAACGCCAGTAATGAAACCATTTATAAATAGGGAGCATTTATTACATTAGTATTCAGTTAACATACGTTATCCAGACGACTCTTTTGCGATATACGGGTTGATATTATTATCCTCATTATCATAGTATAATAATAATAATAGTATTACTTCACGCAAAACAATTTTCTTGGGGGTTGATGAGTTTTCATATACCTAATGATAATATAATAATAGTAATAATTATTGGGAGTTTGTGAAGTTATTTCGCTGAAGTTATCGTCCGAAATTTATTAAAGCTCTGGCTAAAAGACCTCATCAGACTGTGGAACAATTAAAACTGATTAAACATTTTAATATTTCACAAATAAAGCTCTATAATTATTACAGAAAAATATTTAGGTACCTACTTATAATGTCCATAAATTTGGTTACAAAAAGTTTTTTAAAAAAAACAAAAAACTTAGATATTATTATTCCACTCTTAACTATGTCATATTTTCTGGGAAAAGTAAAGAAACTAGCTTTATCCTCCAGATCATCTTAATATTGGTTACTTTGTAAAACAAAATTTATAAACACTTTTTTCCCACTAGTGGCTTCTGCCAGCATCATCGCTGCATGAACTAAAGAAGTGATGTTTTACAAATACCTGTTTTTGAGAAACTTATTCTTTACCTAAGACTCAACTTTCTTTTTCGCTTTTTATATATATTTTAATTTTGTGAATATCACAGACATAAAGTACTCAATATGGGTGAATAATCAAACATTGAATGCCTTTATCGTCTACAGTAGAAACAGTAACTAATGAAATAAAAACAGTTCGATAAACATACACTTTTTCTTCCCATTTAACAGTAAGGATACATTTAACTATTAACACTTAAAACATAAATACAAATTGTCTATCTTATTCACACCATTCATTTACTAAGTGAGACAAACCCTCCCTAGAGTGAAATGTAATTACATAGCTCGATATGTTATTAAGTTAAAGTTTAATTAAGTGTTGTATGGTGTTAACTGGTCATATAAGTTAAATAATTTCATACACTAAGTACTTACAACACGTTGTACGAATGAAGCTTTTTACAACTTTGAGGAAGATATTAAAACTCTCCATAGTTATTCCATATATTAACAGCCGTAAAAGTTTTCCAAAGTAAAAATTGTATACAATAGTATGTAGTAGTGCGGTTGAAATTTTAAAGTCCCTCTTGCTAATTAGAGAGACTCGAGAATAAAAATAGCCCGAACAAGTCCGCAACAATTGTTCTGAAACTCAAAGACGTACACCCATTTTTTTAAGGAGGCAGTTCTTATTTCAAATGCTTTTTGCCCAATGGTATGGCTCGTCAATACGAGTCACAATAATTGTGAGGATATTTAAGTTTTTTTCTAAGCGTTTTTTTTAAAAAGAGGTGGTTGGTAGCCTGATGGTAGAGTTTCGGACTTTCAATCGAGATATCCGGTTTTGATTCCACCCGCTCTCATCTTACTCTATCTTCCCGACACGTGAGGGTGTCTGGGGGTATTTTTCGATTTATTTCCAAACCAGATTCATTTCAATAAAAAAACATACATATTTTCTACTAATACATGCAAAAAGTACTAATTTACTCTTCTGAAACAAGCTGAATTCCTTGAGTCGAAACAGTGAGTCTTAGAAAGTATATAGGTACATTTAGCCTATATAACACCTTAAAAATATAATCTATATGGTTGTGAATATTGATATAGGTACCATTATGTCTAGTGTTTCTATTTTCACATATACTGGGCTTGACAAAATATTATTATCGATGGTATGTGTGCTAGAACTAGAGCGGCCTCCTATTCCTCGTCTTCTGGATACGCCCGTGATGAAAATTATATTAAATGCTGGCCGACTGAGAAGAATTTAATAAGAAATATGTAAGAGAAGGAATAATAAAGTTTTTGAAAGCATGTCTGTTAATTTTTGATAAAGTTCTCATCCTCGTGCATATTTCAAACTTCATAACATAACGTTCTAAGAACTAAGAAATATTGTTCGCTATCCGCTCGATACCTAAAGGTATTAATAAAATATTCATAAGAATGGTAAATAATAATTTAGCATGGATCAAATTTCAAAATAAAGTACTATCTCGTGGAGTCTCCGGTAAAGAATAGATCTCCCACACTTTTATACAAGTTTTTGAGAGTCCCGAAGAAGACAGGTATTCGTCAAACATCACGTTTTAAGACATTTCACATCTTTGATTAAGTAAGCGATGCGATATGCTACCCATCCTGAATTTCTTATTTTTTTTTGGCACAGAGAGGATGACATACGGTAAGTCCGCTGGCTATCCCACTTGTGGGAAATACCGTGATGGTATGAATGAATGAATGTTGTCTATAAAATATGGTGGTAAAGTATTCTTACAACTTTTTTATATAAATCATCACAATTATTTTATTTCAGTACTGTCCCAATTTTGCTAAGATAGTATTTTGCCAAACTGCAGTTGCGCAAATTTCTATTGAAGACTCCTAATTTTTAAAATCGAACATGAGACTTAAAATAAAATTTTAAAAAGCAGTCGCTACAGCCATGCCATCACGTGGTCTTATTTCTGAATTCCTTATTTGTATCAAAGTCATTCAAATGGATGGTCTTTTGGAATAAAAGTTAACTATGCAAAAAGGGTTATGCGTAGTAGATTTTAAGGGTTTTTACTTTTACTTATCATTTTCTATTAATATATTACTTTGTTATAAATTTTCAAGTTTCTATCAAGTTTAGAATTCACAAGCAACAATAGTTAGTTAAACATACTCCGGACATTGGCAAATATTAAAGAGTAATAATGTTTCTCAGTTTCAAGATTGTTTAAATGTTCAAAGTTTCTCAGACTCACTAAGTTGTGAAGTATTTCATATTCAAAATATCTACGAGTGAAGATATTCGCAGAATTAAACTGGGTAATTAAATTTAAAATTCGCTCAAAACTTAATAAATTTTCTTTTTAACTTTTTATCTATACATAATAATATAAGAGACATTAATACTACGGTGAGTTGTACAATATGTATTAATTTTTGTTTAAATAAGAAACTTTCTAGAATTCAATTATTTGGGTTAGTTGGAAGAAATCGCGCCTCTACGATAAACTAGCTTGGGTTCTGTGTATACTGATTGTTTGCTTCTATTTGTTTTAAATGTATTTTAGTGTAATTTTTTTTGCAATCAATGTGCAGTAAAGAATAAATAAATGAAAATGATTGATATGTTAAACATAAAAGAAAATGTTTTTACTTGATAATAAAAAAAATATTGTTGCACCTTTTTTCAGTATTTTGATAAAAGAATGTAATAAATAGTGTAAAATAAATACATTATCCTATTACAAAAATATTTGAATTTAAAATTATACCACAGATTACCCGATTTCATAAATGATAAAGTTTATTCATCTTTCTTGTGAAATTTGCATTTCGTAAGCTAACTTTAAATTAACAGACTTTAACGTAGTTAAATTTCGGGACAACACATGTCTTTATGTACGATATAAATTATGTATACTAAATGAATAAATTTCATAAAATATTAACGGTTAATACTGACTGACGTTAATGTCATTCCCAACTCAGGTTTCTTTGCCATGGCAACACATACCTACAGTGTCTAGTATTATTGTATCCACTCTTTTACTTTATCTACGATTTGTAAGACACGTGGCAACTGTTGTTCATATAAATTACCTTGATAATCGTCACAGCGTTGCTAATTAACATTTTTATTGGGTACTTTTTAAATTTTAATTTTGACATTTCAGACTATTTTATGAAATACGTAGAAGTTAAAGAAATATTCAAAACTAATGTGACTAATGTGAAGTGACCTTTTCCTTTTTTATGAAACTGGCCGCATAGCTGAGTTTAACAAAAAAAAAAAAAAAAGTCTCCGCGTATAAAACTGTATAAGCCCGCCTTTTGGTATTTCATGTAACTATTTAACATGCTTATGTTTTGTATTAATGAAAATATTTTTTTTTTTTATTATCCATTTTTAATTGTACGAGTATTCTCATGCTGCGTTCTTCCATATGAAAACGTTCTCGTATTTAACTGACATTATTGTAAAAAAATTAAATACATTTTGCTGACAAAATCAAAACGGAAGCCGCTAAGTTGTCACGTAAATGTAACTTACTTTTTAACTTAACTCACGAATCATATAATCAAGTTAATTTAAATTTCGCTTCATTCGTTATTTAACTTTGTAAAATAACAATGCTCGGCTTTATTCTCACGGTTATTATATTAATTAAAACTATGACACATCATTAGAGGTGACGGAAACAATGCCAAGACCATTAAACTCTTTCACCTGCACTAATTTAGTTAGTAAATCAAAATTATTTCGTCATATACAATTACATTACATTCATCGCAAACCATAATAATTGTTTAAGAAATTGGATTCATATAATAGTTTTAAGTTATCAGAGTTGGTAAATATAACTAATACACTATTACACATAATAATATAATGTTTGCATACAAAACGAATCTAGTTCATTTTTTAATTGTGTCGGTGCACACGTAGTCCATAATTATGTAATTTGCAACAAGTGTTTCTTTTTACTAAAGATTATTGATTGATAATGACCAGATGAGTTGAAAGACGTCTCTCTCGAAATCATTAATCTATAGCAGAAAGAAACACTTGTTTCAAATTAAATAATCTAGTTAATCCTATTTTTTGTTTACACCTAGTTATTCCATGGGATAATCTCGTTTTAATTTATGTTATTTTTGTACTCCTGAACAAATACGAAAACCGTAATAGTACCTGATAACTCGTCCTACTTTAAAAATTTTAGTAAGTAATAATAATAAAAACAATAAACTTAATTGTACAAAATATTTGGATAAAAATAATAAGATTACAATATGGTATAAACAAATAATTTTGCACAATGGCCGAGTTTAACGCAGGGACGCGATAACTTCCAATTAACCCAATAAAATAAAATAAATAACGAATGTAAAAATAAAAAAATAAAATAAAAAGTGTTATGAGACACCAAATTATGGAGAATATTCAATAAAGTATGACTGTGGAACATTTCGAGTATATATTAGATTTAAATTTAAAAGTCCTTACTGCCTACTGGTAATACAAATCACATCACAATACCATCAGAAAAAGATACTATACAGCTTTGTGCACCGAGAGGAAGTTCATCGTTATGTTGCAATATCAGAGTTGTCTCGCCTTTGCATATTATTCCATAAAAACAATGGTTAGAACATTAAAAAAATCACTTACGGCTTGAAACACAATTAGTTTAAAAAATACACTAATTTTTAACTGTCAAAATCATAATTATCATTTTCTACTATTTATTTATGTAAGAGTTTCTCAGTTCATCGCAAATATGTTATCTTATCTGGTTCGTTTGGTGCTTGAAAAGTTGTAACGTGGTACAGTGATAATTAATACACAAATCATTGATAATTATATAGTTACAACAATGGGTCCATATTTTTAATGATATTGTGAGAATATCATAATATTTATTAAATATAAAGAAAAGATTAAGTTATTGTTTAAACAGCTCATTATCAAGGTTGATTACAGATATGTATCTAACTGTTATTTTTTTTAAATAACTGCGATTAAATAGCATAAAGTTCAAATATTAATAAACAGATTGACGATATAGATCTTCGAAGGCTCATTTTTAGTATAGGTAATTATTAGCTATCATTATACATAACATACATAGACAATTCACACAGATCAAGCTAGTCCCAAATTGAGATGAATCTTGTATTATGGGTATTAACGCGACGATACACACATATACAATGCATTACACCCATATTATACATGTTATACCCAGACCTAGGACAATTTGAAAAAGGTCATTCTTCACTTTGCCCTGGCCGGGAATCGAACCCGGGACCTCGTGAGTCAAAGGCAAGAGCGTTACCTCTGTGCCACACCGGCCGACTATGTAATAACCGGCCGAAAAGAATATGTAAATTAATTTTAGATTAAAGTTGCCAGCAAACTAAGTGTACGTGAAGAACATGCATGATTTCCTTTTCGTAGCAACATTATATTATAAATGTGTTCAGGGTGGATATGAAAAGTACCATGAACAATGAATATTTTTTGAAGTAAAATTTTCCGAGCCTAAAACCAGTATAAATGATCATGAAATTGCCCGAAGGAAGGAAAGGATCTGTGATAAAACATAACAGGTTTAGTATATAAAATATGAATAACGTTAGGACAAAAAGCCAAAGATAATAATGGAACTTTCAAGCCAAATGCTCTTTAACTTGAATGTGAACAAAAAATGTAGATATGACTAAAACATAATATAAATGGGTCAAGCGTCTCGTATTAGTCTTAAGCCGGGTTTACACTATCGAAGTACACTTGGACCAAGTGTACTTGTACAAGTAGATCGCATCATAGTGCACTTGGATGCCGGTTTACACTACAAGTTGAAATTTCCATCCAAGTAGCATTTGTGTCTCGCGCAATCAAGATAACGACGACTGATCTCTGGCTGCGAGGCGTAGAAATTGTAGCGGAAAAATTGAACCATGAAAATATTTGGACTCGGATGTGATGACTTTAATTTGAGAAGTAGAAAAGGAAGATATAAATAGTTTTAAAAATAATTTGGGATTCAGTAGCGAACAATTAAAAAATTTGCTCTATATTATATTATTTAAACTACTGTACCACTACTACAAACTTTACCATCACGGCATATCCCACAAGTGGGGTAGCCAGCAGACCAGCTGCATATAATAAATATTCATGCTGTCTTCTCTGTGCCAATATAAAATCAAAACATTCAGGATGGGTGGCAAACCTCATCGCTGAATTTAAGATGTAAAAGTCTTAATTATTTCGAACACCTACTTTTTACAGGACACTTGAAAATTTATGGAAAAGAGTAGGAGACCAATTCTTTACCGGGTGCTCTACGGAATCTGAAATACTATAATATAAAATGAAAAAATGTACTTGTGAAATGTTTAAATAAATAACTTTTGAAAAAATATTACTTAACGTATTTAATAATTTAAGTTAAAAATACCTATTATTTATTTGAAAAAAATATTAATTTTTATTAATTAATAATAAATTAATTATTTCATTTTTTTTATTCTTTTTATTTTATTTATTAATCTAGCAAAACAGTCATTTCACATAAATACTACAAAATGAGACATTACATCAATATCTGGTCAACGCAGTATACGAATGCTTTAAGTATATCGGTGTGCTTACAAATCTGTAGAAAAGAAAATAAAACATGAAATGAGTTCATCAAATTCATTAAACAAAACATAAATCGCTCATTTTAATTTTTCACAGCACTTTGTCCGCTTCGTATAATTCTACGAACCTAAAAGTTTCGCGCTCGTTACACCGTCTTTTAGTTAGCGCCATTTTGTTTTTATAAAACCGTCATAGTACACTTGGACGAATAGAGTTTCGTCCAAGTTGACTTGGATGGCGGCTACTTGTACAAGTACACTTGGATCACCTGTTTACACTATCCAAGTAGCGTCCAAGTAAGCCATCCAAGTATACTTGTACAAGTGTACTTGGATAGTGTAAACCCTGCTTTATTGATGAAGTCTCAAATATGTACCTTAAACACTGCGATATTTGAACTATTGACGGTTTTTCTAGGTGTTTGTTATAATATGTAGTTCGTGTATGACTTTTGTATTATTAATGATCAACAATAAATCTTTTAATATCACGACACATCCCACAAGAAGTATTGATAGTGGACTAACTACATGTAAAAAACATACAAGTCTTCGTCTACGTGTTATATGAAAAAGTATTACATTTATGGTGGGTTTTTACGTTTTAATTGAATTCAATATATTTTAGTAAATATAATATTATTTCTCCAAAAGATAGGTAGAAATATTTTTACTGAGTTGAATTTAAAGTAAATTAAAAACAGATTAAAATACGGGTAGATATACCTACATCTGCTTAAAATTACATATCTACATTATCTCAAGGAATATTATCTTATACGGAAGAATTTCTCGGTAAACCTACATAAAGGTACCTACATATTATAGATTGTAATTATTACATTAGTCAGAAGAATATTGAGACGTAAATTAATACGAAATATCTATCCACAAAGACAAAGTATTATCAACCCGAGTAAATGTTGGAGTAGGTATACTCGTATAATAATATGTGATGGTAGTATGAAAGATGTACTCGTACCCTATGAATGAAAATAAGTGATATTGACAGCTACTTAGGAAATGATTATGAGAATAGAATATAGGTGTAATAGTTTTGTTTGTATCCCCAACATTAAATGCAATATAAAGACGTATTCTACTTAGGGAAGATAATCTAAACTGAAAACATACGTGCAAAGAATTAACCATGGAAAGTGGGGCTTTTTGGATGGAGAGGACGCTAGCTGCGACTGCGGGGAGGAGCAGAGTGATTCTTACTAATTGCAATGTCCGTTGATGCGGAATGCAGGTAATGTGAGTGACCAGATGATGGCGAGTGACAAGGCGATGTACGTCGCGTCGCTGCATACTGGAGTGGCAAGGTCAGCAGGGTTACTCTTGACAAAACTAAACACGATCTTAATCTAGTCTTGATCTTGATCATATGACGCACGAAGGGACTATGGTCAAAAACACCGCGTTACCGCTAACGCGCTATCGGTTTGCGTGTATTTTTGGCCAATAGTCACTTCGTGCGTCGTATGATCAAGATCAAGACTAGATTAAGATCGTGTTTAGTTTTGTCAAGAGTAGCCCTGCTGAAGTCCGGACCCGAAAAGTAAAGTAAGTATTAAACATGGATGATAATCTGCAAGGGCCTGTCGTATCTGTAAGTATATGAGTATTTTTTTTTGTATCTGGGTTTTGTTATAAACTTTATAAACCTTCCACAGTAAGCTAAAAGCTTGTGTCGTGAAAGGGGAGTTTGCCGGCACCTGGGATCGAACCGCGGACCCCTTGTTCAAGAGGCCGAGACTCTAACTCCAGGCTACCGACGAACATATTTCTTGTATTTATAAGCCTAAGATCATTATTTTGTTGATACTTTATGTATAACACCTGCATACTTACTAAAATATTTTGTTCTTTACGCAATTGGAAACAATTAATAATTTTTCTTCTTTTTTTCTAGTGTAGGCGTAATTGATAAATATTCAATTAGTCTTCTTAGGTACAATTTTTCAATTGGCGCACATGTATTTTAAAAGCTTTTTCTAAAAAGGTTAATGTAACAAAAAAAATCTAACTTGGAAGCTTTTTTCTAAAACCCTTTTTGCAAGCTTTTTAATTAATGTTCTTTTAAGATTTTAATTTTCTTTTTAAATTAATTCTCTTTAATTAAAAGACCAGTTTCTAATAGAGGGCTTAAAATACTTTGAATAACAAAGTAAAAAATAAATTGCGTAAACATGGTACCTAATCATTCCTTCGACGAAAATGAATTACGAATAAGTTAATGTATTCTTATTTTTTCTTAAATTTCAAATTTATTTTGTATTTTTTTTTGTATTTTGTAAGGGTAATTGGGGTTGTAATTTAAACATCGACACGTGATTTAAAAAAAGAAGATTTTATAAACATATATAATTTGTTTATAGGTCGACCTTTTTCCGTATAAATTGTTTTAATATCGTTATTTGAGGAACACAATACCAAAAATGAAGATCTTTTATAACACGATTCAAACAAAAATGTACTTGCATATAAGTAGGAATAATACCAGTAGACGATACTAAAAAATGGGTGAGTTGGAAGAGATCGTGCCTTCGCGATAAACTCGCCCTCTGTGTATTGATTATATCTAACTTGAATGCATTATGTATATTGTGATCAATGTACAGTAAAGAATGAATAAATAAATAAATTAAACTCCATCAACTAAACTCTAGAATCTGTACTTTTCCAGATCTCTTACAGAAGAGAGAAGAAAATGGAATGGAGCATGGACTCCACGGAACACATTTTAAGCTATTCATATTTGAGTGTTTGTTAACATAAATAAAACAAGCGTTTTATTCTTCTAATGATTTATTGGAATATGATTTAATGATTTATTATCAAGGAGATTGACAATGTCCTTATAAGACGTCTCTCTCATCGAATAAATCATTAGAAGAATAAAACGCTTGTTTTATTTATTTCGATATGATATTCTACTACCTAAACACCGACATAGTGAATAAAGATAGTACCTACTAATATGTGGTAAATAAAATGAGACGATAATGAAGATAGGAGTTTCATTAATATATTTATTTACAATGGTTTTAAAAGGAAGGATTCTAATCCATATAATAATTATATGCAAAGTAGGTACATGTACAATATTCCCGTAACGAATGGCAGACCATAAAATTTACATACAAATATAAAATATAACTAACCGAACGCATGTCGTAATTATAATATTATGAACATTAGCAAAACCGGAAACCAAATTTATAAATTTATACCTCACACTTGGTTATATGGTAAAATACTATGTAGTGTACCTAAATTTAGACATACAGAGTGACACCGTTAGAGCGTTAATTCTGATTTGATTCTCTTTGTATTCAATAAAATGGTGCGACACAGATCTCGAGATATTATGCGTTATCCAAATACCCACATTAATATTTTAATATGGATATTTGTTTTGTTCATATATACTCTATGATTACCTTAATGAAGTGAGGCGGAGGAAAAATAATACAATCTACAAACAACGACGAGTGTTATTCTAAATTTTAGTATAACACTCGTCAATGACTACAATAAGTTTTAGCATAACACTCGTCAATGACGCATCTTGGCGTTCAAAGCGGTAGTGTTTTAAAAAAATTAAGTAGTGTAGTACATAATAAACAGTGATATACGAAAGGAATGTGGAATGAAAGTTGGTGTAATAACAAGGATGAATGTAAATAAGTTAAGATGGTTTGGGCACGTGGAAAGAATGAATGAGGACAGAATGACTAAGAAGATATATTTGGCTGAGAGGAATGGTGCTCGAAGACGTGGACGTCCGAGGATTAAATGGCAAGATCATTTATATCAAATCCTACAGAACGGTCACGTGTTGAGCACATTGAACAGGAGAGCATGCATGACGAATTGTATGACAGTGACGGAAGCGAAAGATAGAAGGAAGATGCAAGGATAGAAGGAAGTGGCGCTCGATCCTTTCTGCCTACCCCGGCGGCGGCGTGATGGTATGTATGTATGTATGTATGTATGTACATAATAAACTAATTCATAATAATAAAAAATGTTTCGTGACATGGTTAGTGTCAACAAAATCAAACAAAAAAAAAACATTGACCTATATGGTAAAGAGTAGTAATGTATTTTTTATTTTCTCAGAAAACATTTTAAACTAATAGATTTATCCACACGAGAGGTTTTACACGCAGTTGGTTCGCTAACTACCCCTTTTGTGGAAAATGCCGTGATGGTATGATTTTCTTTATTTTGTATATTATTCTAATGGCCTTAGTTTTTGTATATCCTACACATCCATCAAAAATATATGTATCAAGGAGTTGGTATTTTTCAAATAATTTCACTATTTATCTCTGCTGAAGCTGAGTACGAATTCGATATATAATCATTGTTACTATTGTATTATTATTGCTTTAATGAAAGGTGACATAGAATTGAGAACAATAAGATCTTCTTATGAATCTATGTATATATATAAGTAGAAGGTACTTCATTACCAAGCCGCTGAATATCTATTATTGTTCAATGGTAGAAATCCTTAACAAGATAAAGGGAAATTGGATGTGGATGTATGCAAGGATTACGAGTGAAAGCCTACCTAGCTATTCCTCTACACTCCACAATAAATTAAATATTTACATAGTTTTTCATAAATGATTGATTCTTGTAAAACGAAAATTAGTACCATCTTCATGCTGAATTGTTGACTGTAAGATGTTGTTTAACAAGTCCACTTTTGACTCTACATCTTGTTTTGGTGCATTGTTTTTTTAATATCAAACTTTCTTTATTATCCGTGTTTTTATTCATTGTACCTATATCAATTGTGGAGTCAATAAAGTTTTTTTTTATTTATATATTTTTTTTTGTTTGAAACTATAAAAAATCAATATAAATATAGTAAAAAAAGAATATTTAGGTTTGAAAAGCCTCATTTTAACCTGCGAGGCGATAAATATCAGCATCTGCAGTTAATAATAGATGGCAAGATTGAGTAACGTCGTGGGGCCTGGGGCCGTAGACAAGCCGGACTTAGCGATCGACTACTGGCGAACTTTTCGACAATCTATCAACATGCACCGTGTAATAATTATACGTTATTGTTACAGTTATTGTCGAAAACTCGTTTGTAGTCGATCGCAAAGTGCGTGTTTGTCTAGGGGGTCTGATACGGTATTGATAGAAGAAGAAGAAAGTGTTTTTTTTTTTTAACCAAATTTGATGGGATTAGTTTAGTAGAATAAGCTCACAGTATTATCGTGATAAGGCTGTTTTTTTTACCACGGCCTTTGAGACGATCGAGAGAATTATAATAGGTGTCAACAAAATTCTTCTTTGTATATATTTCAATCAACACATTTGTTTAAAAATTGAGTAGTACTGTAATTAAGAGACATTATAAGAATACTGTTAAAATAATATGACAGTTACCTATATAAAAAATGTTGCACATCCAATGTTGATAATGCGTTTACAAACATGACAGAAATTTAAGTATATTTTTTTAACATGTTTACCTGTCGCTCTTCATTTCTCTGGAGTGTGTCAACTAGTTAAGAATATTCATACAAAAACAGTGTAACTGTAATGCTCCTACACTGAACGACTATTTAAGCAAATAATGAATATAGCGTAGAGGTGACATGACGGTGTGGCAATAAAGTAAAAGATACACAAAAGAGTATGAATATTATGTGAACCTACCTACTATGAAAGCCACATACAGACCTATGTACATTCGGTATGAACATGAATATTAAAGAATGAATTCTCTTTGATGTTTTTATGTAATATCTCCTTTTGGTTAGCCCAGGGCTTTAACAACAACCACACAGCACATACATACACAAATTTACATACATAAAAAAGAAACATAAATGTAATTTGTTCCGCCATGTTTATAAAATACGGTTGATGTATTTGATGTCGATATACATAAAATTGATTATAAAATCTAAAATACCAAGGACTAAATATGAAAATTTTGTATTTTTTAATCCATCTCTTTATGTATCACATATTTTAGGGTTATACTATTCATGTCACACTTTGCATTGATGCTTCAGATATTTTACGCAGGAACTTTTATTACACCCCTTAATACCTCCCCAATACGGAATATACTAATAACATTACTATACTAAACCCTCACGCCGTATCTCAAGTGGGATAGATAGAGAGAACGAAACATCATATTGTTTCATCCTGACGTAACTCTTTCTCTTCGTTCACATTCATGAAAACTCTCATACATGCATTCAAATTTCTTTTATTCAACACGCGATCGTCCTTGAGACTTTGATTCACGTGATCAAAATATATCATTCTGATAAATAGGTATACTTGTGTAGTGAATTACAGTAGATCGGCAGCAGGAGGACTCCAACCCTAAATCGTTTGATAAAAATACAGACTCTAAAGTTTGGTTACCAACCTCTTCATTTAGTTGAAAGAAATAAATTAATCAAAATTACTAAATGTTTTTCAACACACTAATAGGTATAAATTATACAAATTCGGAACAATAATTTATCTTCTCCAATAATTTCATCGTTCGATTGAAACTCTTTAGTAAATTACATCAATGACTAAACACCTTGTAACATAAATACATGAATAACAAATGAAATTTCAGCTGGTTCTGTCATATCATATATAATAGAATAAGAACGACACCCTATCAGACTGGTATAAGTTTATCTTGTAGGGCTACATTTGGAATCGAGGTAGCTAAACCTTTTTTAGTATCTCTGACCCAGATTTTGTTGTTCTTATATAATACAGTGGATGTTTCTTAACGGGTATATTGTATACCTGGTTTTATGTTTATTATGAAAATAAAACCTATTGAAGTGGTTTATCTACTGACAAAAAAAAGAAATTAGTATAATATTCAGTTGAATACAAAATAGAACCAATTACTTTGTTTATGTTTTCGGCATTAACAATAGATTAACGCTCGTTAATGGTGGACGCTCCACCGAAACCGCGGTAGCAAATAAAAAGCTCAAAAAATAACAATAATTACATAATAATCTAAAAAATCATATCATGTATAGAACCAATTATTTTATGCATCATAAACCAGGGCTCTGGGATCTCAATAAAAAAAATTCTACTGAAAATCTTGTTACTCTGACAAGATTTGAGTTCCAAATATTCCAATGAACAATAATTCAATGATTGATGGAGATTATTGCAAAGGGCAGAATGCCAGTTACTCATTCCAAAATAAACTGGCAACGATAAGAGTCAAACGTGTGTTTTGAAAGACTTGGAAAAATGGAAAGTCCTGAAGGCAGCAATTAATATGAATCTCTTGAAAGGAAGTACTTAGATGTAGTAAGAACCGATTCAACAAGAATAAGGGAAAGAAGATGTAATGTTGCATGTGTTTTATATACGTAATCACATTAAATTAAAATTACATAATGATTTCATTTTGATCTGACCGTCAGATATGTATCGGATAACAGAGACTTCATTGTACTGTATCATTATTCAATTATCTTTCTGACCAAATCACGCGATTTCAGAATTACTCTTCAAGATGATGTCGTGAAATGAAGTACACAGTACACTGTAAGCCATGTTTATTAACTTTACTTTATCATTAAATCAACAGAATTTCTTACCTCTTAATTTACTTAATAAATACGCCTTAAATATTATTAAATAACAATGAACTTTAATAAGAAAAAATATATATTACTGAATAAAGGATAAAGCAAATATAATATTACATATTGTAGAAAAAACGTTTCATTTATAAGAAAACATCATTAGTTTTTATATGAAACGTTAGCACTTTTTAACACATTTCCCGCTGCTTAGTGGTGTTAATGATATTTGTTTTGCGTACTACGTAGGTATTGCGTGTCTTTCGTATTTAGAATTCTCACGATGTACTTTTATGTCGTTACAGAATATTTTTATTACTTTTGCCATTATGAACCTGAATAAAAATGTTTTACAACCAACAAGTATTTGCTTTGCTTTTAACTGTTTCCACACGGAAAAACGAAAAGAAAATTACAGACATTATAGAATGTACCACTATGATGATACCTAAATTTGAAAATATTTTTATTTGCTGATGATAGTATGTAAGGATAGATTATATGGCGTTCCATTATCTCCGACTACCCCACCTGGGATACGCCTTGAGGGCATAGTACCTATAGTATTTATAGTTTTAGTTATTTCATCTCAGAGTGGTACCTTTGTAATAATAGTTTATAGATTTTACTCTTTAGCAACCTGAGTGAAGAAGATGAATGTGCAATCCGTGTAGTCAAATAGATTACAACTTTCAACTACCTGAGAGTAGACTTCTCATCACATGGTTGGCAAAGAGTATGTATAGATAGTAGGATTAGTCAGCAGATAATGTATTGACGCCTCTCAGAAACTCAAAAATATGGTAAGCCGTGATATATAATAGCCCAGCAGATGAAAATTACCATATTTAAGACAACGGCTTATATAGGTATTTGTATATTAGGGGAGAACTTGAGATTCAGATCATAGGCAGCAGAAATGCAATTCTTCAGAGGAGTAGCAGGGGTGTCATCGAGAGACCATATAGAAAATACATACGTTTACGATGCTCTCAAAGTGGGACTGGTAGTCCTACATACAGAGATAACATAACGTTCTTTTATGAAATCAATATTGCTTTTAACTATTTATATTTTATATGTTTTAGATTTGTTTTGTGTCATATTTACCTATGTAAATAATCATATCGAGCGATATATAATAGCCATCGCATATATCTAAACATTGAACTTAAATTGCAAATAACAAATTCCGTGAAATATAAAACACGACACAGAGAAAATAAATCACGAATATTCAGACCAATTTTTTGCCAATCGAAGTACCAATTTCTTTGCACGAGTAACTAACAATATAGATCTAATACCAATAATACAACTTTAAAGCTCTTTCTTAGAAGAATAAAGTAATAAATATAATCAATACAAAATAAAATCGATACGTGAAATTGGTTAAATTATCCTGTAGCTTTAATCATGTTTTTATTACAAACGTAACAATATTTACTTGAAAACAAATATTGCTAAAGGGGTTTCAATTGAACAAAGGTCGTGTGTGCGAATATAAGGAGTATGTCAACACTTATAATAAGCTTCATATTATGAAATTTCTCTCTTGTGATCGAGGCTATGAGTATAAAAGGGCACATATTCCCTAAAGCAATACGTATAATAATGTGTTTACTTTCTTTTTACACCCTTGATAAGGACAAGGGAATATAGAAAATGGAGGGAAGTCTTAACGAAATACCATTAGAAGAAATTTGAGACGCTCAAATTGTTTCGTGAGAAGCATCGAAATTTGAAAAGATGTATGATACATATTATAATGAATATGATTCTTTAATTAGATATTTTATTGGAAAAATTATATTTTCTTGTCTTCCACAAGTGTAATTTAACAGAAATTTTTCGCACCTTATGATATTTACACGTGAGTATCTCTGAAAAGCTTCTTAGGCATATCAGTCTATGTTACTTTATTCTGTAATATCCCATCCGTTACTTGATTATTAATATCGATCGCGATTTTAATAATCAAGTAACGGATGTGCATTGTAGAATACTTAAAAAACATTCAAAATGTCTCGTAACTGTTACACAGTTAATCCTTCTAAAATAACTGATACTGTAATATCCCCTTAAACACTTTTATTTTGTTATATTTAAAAGAACGTGAATTTAAATGTTTGATTTTTTTTCAAACAAATTGATCAGTTAAAGAATGTTTTTTAGATTTTTTCTCTCTATACTTACTTTGAAGCAGAGTATTCTTGGTATATGTAGAGTAACTATTACATTTGATTATGTGAGTACGCTATATAAGAAAAATTGTAAAAAATAAAATTCGATGTTGATAATAAATCTCTAGTACTAGAGAGACAAGCAGAGGAAGGAAAAACAGATAGAGTGAGAGTATATCTCTGTAGGGAATTACATGTAAATAAAGGTGTCCAAGTAATAATGTATTGCGAGAAGGGAAGATTGGTTTCTCGTTATATCAGAATAACTTGTACATCCCGTATTCCTGGATATTGTTTTGCGAATTTTTCAAAAATAATATAATATATTTCGCCGTTTGATAATAAAATAATAATAATAATAATAAAAATAATACCTGTATCTCGCAGCAAAGCCGATAGCAGATTAGCCAGTTAAATACATAATGTGTTAATGGCTAAGCGATTAAAAAATGCAGGAATTCAAGTACCTATTCGCAATGTTATAAAATTTTACAAAAAGCATGCTGCCCACTCCAAGTGTTTTATTTACAATAGCAAGGAGAACATGACTTGTATGTTTATGATTGCATTGTTCTACTGCTTTCTTTTCTTGTTGGAGGTACTGAAAATATCATTTCATTATTTATAATCACGGTTTTTTGGGGTAAGTGTGAAGGGTTTTTTTTACTTACAGACAGAAAAAAAGGTTAAGAAAAATGATCAAAATAAAAATATTCCGTGGAGCACCCGGTAAAGAATTGGTCTCCCTCTCTTCTCCATAAGTTTTCGAGTGTCCTGTAAAAGGCAGGTGTTCGAAAAAATAAGACATTTTACATCTTAAATTCGGCGATGAAGTTGGCCACCCATCCTGAATGTCTTAATTTTATATTGGCACGGAGAAGACAGCTTGCATGTTTTATATGCAGTTGGTCTGCTGGCTACCCCACTTGTGGGATATGCCGTGATGGTATAGTAGTAGTATCAAAATAAACTTCATAATTCTTTCCAATAAATTTTTATATTACTTTGATTTTATGCATAAATTTCATATTAATATTAGTCTTAATTTTTTAAACTTAGGATCATCTACTTTTGAGTCTTATTCGGACGTCAAGAATCAGCCATTTAGAAGGATTGGTTACATACAATAAAAAAAGTAGCAGATTAGGTTGATATAATAAATGAATAATTTTCGCCTATCCGTACCTACCAACATTTATTATACCTACCAACGTATATTATTTTTCAGATATTTCGAATTATACGGTATATAATATATTTTCTCAGTAAATTGTCTCCTTGCTTCTTCATATCATTGTAACTTTTCGGAAAACTCCAAGGTGATTCGCCCGGAAAAAAGCTACAAAATATATCAAAACTTTTCCAATCTAACGTATTTCATTTATAGATCCGTAAATAAAGGAACTTTCTCTTTTCGAAATATACAATAATATAATTTATTGAGACAGGTTATTATAAACATGAATTTATCTATTTTTCCGATTATTACAACATTAATAATATGTAATGTTAGTCTTGAAAACTACTTCTTCACACTGTCTGTAATATCTATATAAATAAAAATGAGTTGACCATATATGTTCCCCCATAACTTGAGAACGGCCAAACTGAATTAGCTGATTCTTTTTTGTTGTGTTCGTATTGCATGAAAGAAATTTTTTGGAAAATCCAACGGAATAGTCGTAAATTTGGATTGTATTTTTGCATGAAAGTGACGTTTGTATGACAGTTCCACTGTCACGTGTTGCCATAACGAAAAAAAAATTAAATCACCCTAGCGACGCCGGGTAGGAACATCCAAATCTAACGTTAAAATATACACTGAAATACGCTTTTATACATTGCTACTCCCTCCCATTCCCGGATATTTTACAAGTCGGTAGACACCTACATATTTATCTGCTCTCTTGAGCAAAATATTTATCCTCACGAGTGGATTATAGTGGAAATGACGTTGTAGGAAGTGATAATAATTTGCTTATGTTGTGAATCAAGCAAGTAACTAATGAGGTTCAAGTCCATGATCATCCAATTGGAAATTTGCGACGATTGCATTCCAATAACGTGTAGGTACTTATTTCCTTATTTACCTACCAAAATGAAAACATTAACACGTTGCGTGCCTATTACACGGATCCGTGTATTATGCGTCTAGCGCATGGTGCCCACTACACGGATCCGTGATCATTCACTTTAACATATGAACTCGTCAGTTAACGAAGACATTACTGGCGAGCGTTGAATTTGCATGTATCTTTTATTCGAGAGTAGATGTAAATGAACAAATTTTCCACAAAATAATTAAATTTAGTTAGTAATAAATACACATATTAGTGCTGGAAATTAGAAACAAACATATCTGGCATCTTTGAAGGAAATTTATTTTTGGTTAGGCAGTGAACGTGTTAAAAGAGACCCATCTACCTCCTCGAAGGCTCAGAAGACTGGAGACTCCGATTTTATTACTACACTAACAAATTTGTCCACACAGGAGGAGCCATGGTGGGCACTCTGAAAGAATAAAATAAAGTTAAACCAGAACAGTTCAAATTAAAAATACTTCATGAAAAATATTAATACATATTATACGGGATATTACGTTCATGATTAAAAAGAACAGCAAATTCAAATCGTCCTTAATAACATGACATTTACAACTTGCCTAATGGAAAAAGTCATTTTGAAGCTTTAAAAAAAATGTATACTAGGCTGTCGCCCTAATAACTATCCCAATGGAAATTTGTCGGGTTTTTATACAAAAATACATATCAGGGGAATGCTTCTTATGGTGGCATTGATGGATGAATGTTTACGTTTTTTCGGGAATTTTCATTTCATATTATACAGACAGCAAATGAGATAAGGTAATATTTCTTTTACTGCTATCAACACTTGAAATTTAAGTATTCAAAGTAATTGAAAATCTTTCAAGAAATAATATCAGTTCAATTTGTCGAATTAAAGTTACATTGCTTTTCTAGTATTTTTATGTATTACATGTATTTTTTTTACGTTCTATTTGATTTTCAATGGTAATTTAATACATTTCATATTCCTTAAGTCTCAGAAATGAATGAATGATTCCAGACATAGATTTTGTTTAGAACCTCATCTTTAATATCTTAGAAACGTAATTTTGTGCTCTTAAAAATTGACTCTTTTACCTCAAATATTCCTACTTAATATTTTAGAAAATGGATATTTTTACTATTTGGAAGACCCTTATTTCGATTGTCAACTGAGTCCAGATTGTAGTTTTATCTAAAGTATAATATATTAACTAGATCATATTACCCGGCATCGCTCGGAGTTATATAAACAGATTAGAAAGAGAAACTGTGCAAAAACAAGAGATAAAACAACATAATCTTAATGAAGACATAATTTTTTTAGTATTTGCTGATAAAAATATAATTAAAACGTTTTTCTAAAACTAAAAACAAGTTCTAGTAGATCGATGAACATTTCAAAAAACAGAAATCACTCAAAACCAATCACTACAATTATTAAAAAAAATAATACTTGTTTATACACTTGCTCACGCAGGATTAGTACATAAAAAGTATGAATTAATAATCTGTGAGTTATTTCTTGTGAAAATATTGAAGAAATATTTAAAAATAGAATACACAAAACTTTGATAAATTAATCCTCCTTCAACGTTCAGAGTGAGTTATCTGAAAAGTATAGGTATACTTAGTATAGGTATACTTGAATCAAAAATACTTTACGATAATAATATACTCAAATTCGTATGAAACTTTAAACTTAATAAATTTAAGTATTAATAATGTTCTGCTCAAGCGGCAATAATTTCGTTTTAATAAAATAATCGTAATATTATTTGTGTTATCTTATAAGATATTACCAAAATCTGAAAACTTTATATTATAAGAAATTCCTTAAGAGCTGCTGTTTACTTGTTAAGTTATTTACTTGTTTTGTAACGAAGAGATGAAGAAAATATAAGCACTAGAGGTGTGCTAAAAAGTAAGTAACTGCTTCTTATTTATTTTATTTCAAAAAATTAGCGATACCAAAAATCTCACAATAGACAAATTGAAACTTCTATTTTCATAATTTTACGATATTTTTATACCAAATAAATAACAGTTTACAGAGTAAGGTAAATTGAAACATATGTTTCTTTCTACTATAAATTATTGATTGTGAGAGAAAGTTCTTTCAACTAATCAGGTCATTTTCAATCCAAATTGTTCAGTTCAACAATTCAGATTGATAATGACCTGATAAAACGAAATACGTCTCTCTCGCAATCAATAGTTTATTGTAAAAAGAAATACTCGTTTCAATTTATATTACTCTGTAAACTGTTATTTATTTGGTATAAAAATATCGTAAAAATATGAAAATAATTATGGAATTCTACTAGATGTGCACCGACGCAATAAATAGTTAATCGAGTATCATGTTACATAAGTATGTAGTAAATTATTTTTCTATATTTGTACCTACCTAGTTATTTTTGTGGCGTATTACAATTACAGGATATCGGACAATTGTAAACGGCTAGTTATAACAATCATCCTCTAACTGAATTATAAGAAAATGGAAATTTCCATATAAATATTTTAAAAATATACACCCAATACAATGTGTTTATAAAAAAAATGGTACAGGTAATGTGAATCTGCTCGTAAAAATAGATGCGATATATCTTCCAACAATGCAATGTAATGTAAATGTGGAAAGCTTCCCAGGTACCATTTAAAATCTTTAAGGAATAATAGCGATGACTACTACATAAAGTCAGATTTAAGCTTTTGGAAAAATTAATATTGGATTCTATATATTGTACATCAGCAGTTTAATTTAGAAATGTCAGATGAAAGAATTCTTCGAAAAGATGAATGAATTTATTATTGTTTTGTTATTTGTGAAATAATATAAATTCGGAGAAATTAATTTCACAGACAATACAAATAAAATTTAGGCACATAAGTTTTATGACATTATTATATTGTTGTTTTAACTACTTATCTTTAATATTCCAAAAAGCAACGAGTATCTATTTTGTTATTTCTGTGGTAAAAGGTATTAAAGGGCTTGAGTCAGTTTTGCGGTATTGAGTTATTACCACCACATGAATGTAAGTAGGTATATGTCATACCTCACAAATAATGAAACCGAGGGTTACCTACCTAGTAACATAGGCAAACCTTGATGGCATTACTTTGTGAGGTATGACATATACCTACATTTTTGTGGTGGTAATAACTCAATACCGCAAAAACTGACTCACGCCCCTTTAGCTTATTACGACAGATTTGTCAAAAGTAAACACATAATATTATTATATGAAAGATCTACTTATTTATTTTTCTACAAATACTAGTGAATTTCATTTTTATTAAAAAAAATATTAGTGAACTTTACCAGGTTCAACTTTTTCACTGATCTATCGAGTGTTCATCCGTAGTGAAACATAAGTATACTCACTAGAAAAATAAAAGTATATTATTTTACTCTCAGTGTAGAGTTTATTTCTACTGATATAGTGTTATCGTGGGATATAAAAGATCTTTGTTAATACGTTTCAGGGTAAAATGTAGGGCTTAGTGATGCTTTTCTTGTAACTGCTTACTACTCGTATAAGTAAAACCATTACTATTCTAAAATCATCTGTATTAAAAAAACATAAACAAATAAAATAAAATATAAAATACATTATTGAGCACTGTTTAATCTCCACTTTGTTAGGTTAGATACCACTTTGTTAGGTTAGATACCAGATTTCAGTTTACCTGAAGATGCCTACAAGTATAGGCGAAAACGTTTGGTATCTAACCTAACAAAGTGGAGATTAATGAGTGCTCAATAATATATTATTATATTTTATTTAATAAAATGTAAAAAGGTGATTTATGATGATATTTCCAATGACATGATTTTGACATATTAAAAAGAAGACGCATCTAAATTTTTGACACACATCAATACATCCCAAATACATTTTATTCTGCGTGGAGAAAAATACCACCTTCTCCAACTGATATTAAAGGGGAAAATTGAGGGACGCCGAGGTCCCGGTAAAAGACAGGGCGAAATATATAGGCGAAAACGTTCTGTATCTAACCTAACAAAGTGGAGATTAAACAGTGCTCAATAATAATTTTTTATGTTTTATTTAATAAAATTAAAAATGGATTTCTACAGTGTAAACACAAAAACTCTTGAATTTTTATTTATTAAACATATTTGTACGTCCGAAGGCATAATGTTTTTATGACCAAGGGTAGTATATTCACAAAGTCATCCACTAAACTTTCAAATTAAATGTTTTAGATTTTTACGCACAGATTGTATTGAACTGTATTTACTTCAAAAATCAAATAAGGGAATAGCTTACATTAAAAAATTAAAAAAAAAACTTGAACTTTCTGCTTAAACGATCGAGATATTTTTTGTTAGGTAATTGAATGCTCTTAATCAGTAGGATTTGGATTTATTCACTGAGTCGGTGTTTAGGTAGTAGAATTCCATAGTGAAATTAAAAACCAAATGTTTTCTGCTACTATGTTGTGTTCTTTATTGAGAGAAAAGTTTTTCATTTTACAAGGACATTGTCAATCTCTCGTGATAATTCGCACATTTTAAATAATTGTTATCCTTTGATGCGTAATCCGACTATATTTAAAGCTTTGTAATTGTTGAGAATCTAGAATTTTATAAGAATTTGCTTAATACAAAATTAATTTTTGCTAGCATATTTCAAATTGAAGACATGTGTATTTTTGATTTAATAAAAATCTGAATATGAATTTTACTGAACGTTAAAAGTCTTTGAAGACATTTTCTTTTATTAAAAGTTTATAATAACAACATTGGGTAGGTACATTATTTGCTTTTAATAATGAGATTAAGGATTAAATAAAGTTGGATATTTTCCAGATTTAAACCCAAGAGAAAAACCCTTACTAATAATAAATAATAGAGTTTAGTCATGCAGAACAAAAACATCTTTATATTTCAATTTAATTCATAAAATTATAAAATAATAAATAGCTGGCATAAAATAAGCACATGTGTGATTTTTTAATTGTATTTCGAACAAAGAAATTCGTAAAGGGTAATTTTCAGTGGCGGGTCTGAAATTTATATGTTGGTCATGTTTTCATACGAATAGGTTATATATGAATACCTAACAATATTTATAAATACTAAAATATGGGTATAAGATATGTTTGTTTTTGCAAGCTGTTGATATAATAAGGTCATTTTAATTATTTTTATTAATCTATGTGGTAAAGAAATATCTTTTCTTATATAATAGGACAAATATTCAAAATGGATAACAAGCCAAAGATAGGAAGGTCACTTATTTTGTTACTGGACAATCAAAGACATGAAAATGAAAATATTTTCAAGTAATTCGAAATAAATGTTTCCTTATACTGTAATTTATTGAACACGAGAAAGACGTCTTTTGACTTATCAGGTCATTAAGATTGATAATGATTTGATAAGTCAAAAGACGTCTCTCTCGTGATCAATAATTTATAGTTGAAGGAAACACTTGTTTCAAATTACCTTATTATGGATTTCTACTACGTGTGCCCCAACACAATCAACAGATGAAAATATTTTCACTTTATCAATGCAATTTTAGCATTATTATTATCATCATCTTAAAAGTGACGGTTATATATCGAACAACTGTCGCAGCGCACGTAGCGGATCCAGTGAATCAACTGTATGTAATGAAGACACAGGCCATGATATGTTGAAATGTTTAAAAATTATTTATTCAAATGAATTTAAACCTACATTTTTTCGTTATTCATTATAGAAAGCATTGGTATGTGAAAAGTACGACACTGATTTTGTTTAATATTCAATTAATCATGAATATTATTTTTTTCTGAATATGGGTCACCGGTAAATTGCTGTACTACATATCATCTAGGAGAGAGGATAATTTCCATTTAACGAATTTTCAGTGCTGAAAGTAATTTACAAAGGACGACAAAAAACATTCAGTTTACTTTTCAGTATTGGTCTTTGGGGATAAAAGGAAATGATTAATCACATTTCATTATTTTGAAACTGGTTCACTGTAGTCGCCTTGAAACTTTGTTCTTTTAAGTGTATTTGTCTTTGTGCCCGGTATTATACAGGAAATTAATTTTGTTACTTGAAAATTAATTGATTATTTTTTGTATTTAATCACTCTAATGTTAAATAGAGGGCCTCAAATCATAAAGATTCCAAATATATATACATATATACTGACATTATTTTCAAAACTATTTTTATACTAGTTTTTTTTATTCATATTCACTAATATTTGTTTTGAGAATGTCCAGTGACAGTTGACCAAAAAAGGCACTTTTCTTTCGTCGACAAGTTAGAGTTCCAACGACGTGGACGTCCCTTTTTCACAATACATCGTTCCTATGACAACGACATCAAAGCACTAGGAATGTCGTGGGAAGAGGCAACTCCATTGCCGCATGAACTACATGCCTATAATAGAGCGCAACATTGACTCTGTAACATTTTCATTCTTACATTGTATAACTTTTATGTTGTGCATTTTGGTAAGTATTTGTTTATAAATAAATTAACGGTCTGAATGGAGGAAGTTGTTTTCTGTCCTGTATGAAAGAAGTGTTTAAAAGTGAGAAGACGATGGTTTTTTACCAATGAGGGTGTGTAAAATTCAGTCAAACTGAACGCTTCTTGGAAAGTATCAAAGAAGGGAAATGAACGAATTGGTCAAAATTGCTCTGAATAAAAGAGACTGGTTTTCAACGTGTATTTCTGAGAGAAACATTAAAAGTTGAAAGAAGAAGGAGAATAGAAATACAAATAGAAAGAATTTAGAAGCTTAGGTATTTGATTTATTTGTGACCAAGAATAGAACTTCCACTTTACTTTGCAAATTTTGAGTGTACCGCAAAAGTCAATTATTTCGTCACCATGATGGTATAGATAGATAGACCAAGTTTAAAACTACATAAAATGAGTTATTTTTGGAAGAAATAAAAGGGTCTTACATATGTACACTCCACGTGTTGTATTATATTATGCACTTCTATACACATATTTAACATAACTAGTCAATTATACTTACTATTGAAGTATTTAAATTGTTCCAATGCGCCGGGAGCTTTATAAAGCCTTATTCAATTTCAAAATCACACTTTCCAATCACGTCCATACGACTTCCAATAATAATATAATACTAATACATAAATGTGCTGTTCTCTGCTTTTCTTTTAAATGCGCCATTTACGTTAAACGTGAAACACATTCGACATAAGGTATTAGGTCTACATACGTATGTATGTATGTATGTGCTTTACTATACGTTTAAAGCATGCAAATCATTTGACACACACAATATATACTTTTACATACATTTCAGTCAAACGTATCTTAACACTTCATGAACTTAATTTTGTTTATTTCTGAGTGACAAGTTGCTAAAGAAACTGCTGAATTCTTTTTTTTAAGTAAATGATGATGAAAGAAAAATAAGTATAAAAAGCTTACATATTGCTTTAAGGCTATGTCTTCCAGATAACCTAATACAATGTTTGATACACACGTTTTGACATAAATAGAGTTAAGGCAAGATAAAATGCATTAGACATTACATATGTAAAAATTGCCAGTTTCATAAAATTTCTATTTAAAACATTATATTTCAAACAAGGCATATGAATGATAGATACATGAAAATACATTTCTGAAATATTAGTCACCAAGTTATCTAAAACATAAAAAGAAGAATTGATTATTATCTATAAATAACTGCCTTTATTATAATTGAAACTACAAAGATAGGTGAATAATACTGAGTATGATGAAGATAATATCAAATAAAAAATAAATTTTGAAAATACGCGGTTCATGAAGTGTTTAAAAAAGCTTACTTCAAAATATTTTCCTTAGCAAAATAAAAATAGAATTTCCTCTAAAGGTTAAACATTACTAAGCTTAACTTACTCGTGTATTGTGTGTCAAGGAGAGCAATAAAGTGTATGTAAAATAAAAAAAAAATAAGTTGAAGTTTCATGCGTGAAATAAAAAATATTTTTTGTGAAACAAATATATAATATATAGAGTAATAATTGAGCTTAAATAACCTGGCACACGGAATATTAGACCTATTGTATCATGCGAAATGTTCGTCGAAGTAATTCTTTAAACAATAGTTGATATAATGTATAGTTTAAACTATGTAACTTTTCTATATCAATATCAAAATTAAATTAATCAATATGTTAAGTCATTTACTCTATTGTTTGTTATCCAAATTTTCTCATTAAATAATTGGGGGTAATTCACTGTGATACTTTTTGTATCATAATTATTTGTATAAGTACAGTCCTAGCCAAAGAAAATCTCTGCTATTATATTTCTGTAGTACCGTGTTATAGGTAGGTATTCGCAAAATATCACGAATAAGATATTAAAAATCTCCAATATTCCAGGAAGTAACCTGCAAAAAATTGGTCTCCCGCTTTTTACAATAAATTTTCGAGTGTCCTGTAAAAGGCAGATGTTGAAAAAATTATGATATTTTACATCTTAAATTCATCGATGAGGTTTACCACCAATCCTGCATATCTATTTTTTTTGTTGGCACGGAGAAGATAGCTTGCTAGGTTATTACAAGGAGCTGGTTGGCTGGCTCCCCCACTTGTGGTACATGCCGTGAGAGTATAGTAGTAGTAGTAGATTACATTGAGTTGTACCATTCAACCTGGACAATGACTTATATATTTTATTACATGCAGTTATATACCTTCTTATTGTAGGTATTATAATGTATTTTGAAAAGAAATTGCTAATTAGAATATTGTTCTGTAGAAAGCAATAAAATATGTAGATACACCATAGGGCAAGTATATCTGAAGATGTTTGACGTCACTGTCCCTTTATTTTGTAAACAAAGTACTAAAAATAAGGTGACCAAATTTTTTACAGTTTCTAGAATTGGTATAAGAATTTGAAAAATTTTTCCATCAAGGAATGGTTTCGATGAAAAGAAGGATGGACCTCTTATGTAAAAAATACTATAAAATTCCTGAATTTGGTAATTTTGGTTCTTTTTTTTAAAAGTGTAGACATTTTTAGCTCTGTGATTTGGTCGAGTTTTCTAAAAAGAGGACCTTTTTTTAGGTTTCATTTAAATTTGAATCCCTGCGTCGCAAGTTTTCGAAAGTTAATAGAAATTTAAAATGTTTTATGATATCCTCGGTTTTGTTACAGAATATTTTACTAATTTGTTTGATAAGTTTAATACTATCAAAAAGGAGGGCCTTATCACAGGAGGATAGAACTCCTTCCATAAAAATGACGAATGGTCACCGTACTCAAAAGCGTGCAATCACTCAAAGAGAATATAATCATACTTTCATTTTATCTGAATAATCAGATGAGATATATAAATATTTGGGATAGATTTCCAACAGAATCTTTGTATACGATAATATCAAAGAGATATTCATATATTTTATTTTCCACGAAAAAATGAAAACGACATTCAGAGATTGAGATAGAGTCGAGAAGAATAACTAGAATCAAAACTTTTTTTAGAAACATACTCGTACCAAAAACCTATGAAAAAGTAATGTCTAGTAATGCGGTACTAACTTTCTCAGAAATCGTGTTCCAAAATAACCAATAAGACAATAATCGTTTCTTGTTTCATTCCATAATATTTCGATGCAATTATTTCCCTCTTTCCAAAACGGAAGTAATGAACATCTTTCATACCTGATAAAGTCATAAAAAAACCTTTTTGACCAACGCTTGTTTACGGCCGATTAATATATCAATTTTTCCATTGAATTTCTAGTCCATACTATAAAGAGCTTAGACTTATTCATATTTTATAGTAGACTTTAATCAGGTTATATAGTGAATACTTACAAAATACTCGAAAAGTACTACGAATATAATTTAAATACATTTGTACTGTTCACTGCAGCATTTTATTTTATTATAAATAATTACAAATGTACATTGATTACAAATATTTTATACAAGTTTTTAATATGTTTTGTTATATATACAGCAATGAAAACATTTAAATCTGTTACAAAATGCAAAAAAAATCAACATATAAATATTTTACATTAAATACAGGACAGAATTGTGGGATTTCGCTTTTGATCACCTAACTATGCCAGTATAGTAAATTAAAAGATTTTACGTGTAAGACAAAAACATGAAATAGATCAATACAACCTACTTCTATTGTACCTACCTAACTTATTCTATATTTTTACCCATAGGCTACGCAGTAAAGTTACCAGATAAATACAAAAATTCGGAACACCATATTTATATATTAAAGTAGTAGTCGAATATGTATCCAAATAATAAACTAACAAATCATAAAGTTCTTAACACGAATTTATGTAAATGGATGATACAATTTGTTTATAAGAAGTCAACGACTATTCTTTATCGCAGAATACACAAGCGTGTTGCCTCTTACTCTATTTCGGAAATACTTCTAAATCTCTTTACCTTTTGCTTCTAAATTGCCTTTTTTTACATGTCTCACAAAGTACGCAATAGAAAAGTAATTTTTGTGGAATGTTTTTATTCTACAATTTGAATATATTCTGTATGAGTCACGTAGCTTCCTTGTACGTCATTGCAAAGAAAAGTACAATAGAAAGATACCAATACACGTGGCAACTTTTACCTAGAAAAAGTTTACTGGTACAAGTGTATAAAAAACTGTACTGTCTTTTTATTGTATAAGCCCACCGCTAAACCATGTGAGTAGTCATAGAAAAATGATACTATAAAATTCATGATAATAATAACCTATTTATAAAGTACTTCATCTAGGTATAGACAGACTAGGTATCTCACTAGATTATTAAACTTTTTACCGGGTATAATTTTATTTATTCAAATAATCAATAGATCTGAAATAATTTTTCAGAAATCGCATTTGAAGAAATGGATTAATACTTTAAATAAACGTAAAACATATCTGTTCCTGCATATTTTTGTACATAGTGAGTACTT
Organism: Athripsodes cinereus; assembly: GCA_947579605.1. Lineage (NCBI taxonomy): Eukaryota > Metazoa > Arthropoda > Insecta > Trichoptera > Leptoceridae > Athripsodes > Athripsodes cinereus. Next base: position 9,413,017 of record OX388320.1, on the reverse strand, counting down.
CTTAGTAATTTTATGAGAAAGCTCTGTGTGTTGTCACCAAGAGTTGAGAACTGCTAATTGTTCGAAAGTTATTTCAGATATTATAAAAAGCCAGATATGTTTGAATAATATAAATTTGTATTAAAGTGTTGAAGAATGCACACCTAGATTTTTACATTATTCTTAATGTAGGAAATAATTTTTCATCTTGGGAAAACCGTAAAAAAATATGGAGAGATAATTGCGAACGCATGTCGGAGATAATACAAAAATTTCGAATTGACATTCATCATCTAAAATATTTCAACATTTCGTCCGTTTTTCCAACCATTCCTTCTCTCACATTTAAAACTTCTTCAAACCTCCTCTTTGTTCTTTTTTCCCACTTTAAAACGGCATAGTGGGTCGCAAATCTCTTTGCTACCATATTCGGGTGACAATTAGGAATTTACATTCTACCACTCACTGTCAAGGAATGTTAAAAGCTACCCCCCGTTATCTAATATCAAAGCTATATAAATAAGAAAAGTACCATTTCCTCAAATATTGCTTTTCTTCGGAATAAGAGAATGACGATGAAGAAGTCAAGGTTACTGCTATATCAAAATTTGATCGACAACAGAAGGTATAATTACGATTTTCTTAATATGACGACTTATCAGTACCACGAATAATTAAGGAATCTATTTTTGAGTTTATATGACAAAATGTAGGTCAATTTTTTTATATAATTATTTTCATATGTTACTGTAGATAATTTCAAAACTTTAACCGTTCTAAATTGTCGCCGAGAAGTTGGTTCGAATGGCCACTTGAGATCAATTTCCACAGATACGTCTCAAACTGTAACATAATTCCAAGGAAAGTACAGTAATAACCACAATTATTAATACGCCAAGTATTCTCTGGAGCAGAACTTTGTAGATTCTCAGTGTAATACAGTACTAGCGTTGTTATTGTAAAGTTGAAGGAATTTCTAGGAAACTTTAATTTGAATGTGATGTATGTGTCACACGTTGTAACTATCCGAAGTTGAAGACTTCGAAGTCGATTTTATTGCGCAGTATCGCACATTTTAACAGAAAACTGTTTGTATGATAAAGCTGTGAGATACATGGGAATAAAGTGTGTTCCTGCCATTTGTTATCATGTAGAACGTTTTTAAACAATAAGAATTCTATATTTTTGAATTATGGAATTGTCAATACAACTTGAGTTCGTCGGTAGCCTGGAGGTAGAGTCTCGGCCTCGTGAACATGGGGTCCGTGGTTTGATACCAGGTGCCGGCAAACTCCCCTTTCACGACACAAGCTTTTAGTAGCTTACTGTGAAAGGTGTAGGTATAAGGTTGTATTTGGGTTTATAACAAAAACCCAGATATATCTTTATTTAAAAAAAAAAAACTCCATAATTCAAAAATACTTAGAGAATAGGAGAGTCAATGTTTCTGGCTCGATTGTATACTTATAATTCTCAGCAATTATACGGGTTTCAGACTGACGGCCAAGATATGCCCCTTTCTTTCAAGTACTTCTATACTTCTACCAGCTTTGAAGAAAATTAAAAAAAAATGTGATAGATAATTGTATAACAAGAGGTTAAATATTCATTTCATAATTAGCAAATAAATAGTTATAACTCAATGAAGTATTTCGATCCATAAATTATAACAGACATCATCTTAAGTTAGTTTGAAATCTTAACAACTTCTTAACTAAACAAATTCTAAGTTATAATAAATAAACCAAAATTGTTGTTTCCAAGCTGTTTGCTTATAATTATCGTTAAATTATTTATTAATTCAAAACCATAACATTCCTATGTAGCATTGTTTAATTACTAAACATTTGATTACGTAACAGTTGGGTGAATTTAACTTTATATCTAATCTTTAAAATTCTCGTGTTACGGTGTTTGTTATCATACTCCTCCGAAACGGCTGGACCGATTTTGATGAAATTTTGTGTGCTTATCGGGTAGGTCTGAAAATCGGTCAACATCTATTTTTCAATAGCAAAGTTAAAAGTGGTCCACCTCGAATTTCTTTTTTGTTCATTTTTTTTTTATTTTTTTAATGGTGAGGCACTAAAAAATACATACAGCCCTAAATTTTCACCTTTCTACCATCAACCCCTATTTTTTAATAGCGATATTAGTAATTCAATCATTTTCAACTCCGCTCAATATATTATAATGTATATGACAAAACAACGTTTGCCGGGTCAGCTAGTAATTATATAATATTTGTGGAAAAGAATAGGTATTCTATTCTTTTCTGTAAGTTTTGAGTATTCTGTTAAAAGTATGCGTCCGTAAAACATCACATTTTTTTTTTTTTTTTCGCATATTAGGCAATTAATATTTTACATCGTTAAACAACTTGGATGCCCCAATTTTATGTTATGAAGAGGACGATCTGTTATGTTTATTACATGCAGTGGCTTCACTGGTTATACTACAGGATTACGTAATTCTCTAAAATGCTTACATAATTTGACATCTGCATGGTTCAATAATATAATTGATATCTATTGCAAAATACACACTATTATAAGACGCCATGTTGTTTTCACAATATAATTATAATTACAACTGATCCAAGTAATTTATCCTATTCGAGACATAAATTTATGGTTAGGTATTTAATTGTACAATTTATGAGAAGCAATTCAATAAAATATTAATATCAAAATCATGTTTTGAGAAGTGATGAGGGTTCCAAAGATAAATCATTGCATCAATTACGTCTAATGAAATACCCTTTAATGGAGATACTATAAATATTCATGTTTAATTGTTTATATGTTAGTTGATGTTAAGTATTTGATTAAATTTTGCATACTTATATAACTCAAGGTATAATATTTTATAACACCAGATTGAAGGCATATTTGATAAGATTTTTCATTGTGCAAATGATTTAGTCGTTGAAAATTAGAACGTATAATATTTACATTTTTACTCGCATATCTTTTAGTAATTCAGTGACAGGTAGGTACTCAAAATAAGTGGTCTCATTTAGTTTGATGAATTGAAAGCTTACACTCCGTTATCTGCTCAAGTTTTATGATCAACTACTACTACTATACCATCACGGCATATTCCACAAGTGGGGTAGCCAGTAGATAGCAAATGATAATTTAAGAATCACTCTAATCCCATAACATTAGTAGTGTAATAAATTACAGAAGTGTCTCTTACGATAATGCAAACTATTTTAATAACCTTCATCTTCTTATAATATTTTGTTTTAGGTTTGACGGATTTTCTAATGTGAAGTTTCTACATATGTATATCTGATACTTTACTTAGATATGAATATGCATACCTAGAATTCCTACTAAATAATTATATCTAATGTTAGCTCCTTCACATCAGGTTAGTAGAATTTATAATTATTTTGTACAGATTATATCAATCCTTGTGCGACAGCAGGTATGAACACTAGTTATTATTATAATCCAAATGTTGCCAATCTAAAACGAATGTTACTCTCAATAAAAAAAGAGTTTTTGGAAACGATATACCTAAAAGAAAAAATACAACGAATTTCATCTTAAGGAACTGTAGAAAAATAACAGTATTTTTTTACAAAATCGTTAAAACACGTGTAGCACAATCTTAGTGTGCAAACACAAAGAAAGCAGGTTGCTAGCGCCGATAAGTGCCGGTAAGCGCCAGCAAAGTAAATCGCAATCGGCGTTCCTGTTTTCACTATGTTCGTGTCCATTGAAATGCATGTAAACATTCTCGGCGCCGGTAGACGCAGGCATCTGATAGCAGCTAAACTGCTTTCTTTGTGTTAGCACCCTTACACGTGTTCAAAACTGTGAAATATAAAGGCCTTACTAATTTTATTTTGAATAAATGAGTAAAACTCCTTTATTACTACACTTTGGAGTTTTAAATTTGTTTTATTGAAACAGTGAAATATGTTTAGGGTTACAGATCAATATTCATGGTATGAATATGGGCTTGTAACCCGAAATATATGACACTATTTCAATAAAACAAATATAAATCTTCAAAGTGTTTTTACTTATAAATATTTAATAAAGGCTTTACTTAAGTATTACTTAACCCACAGATTCTGTCTTCATATATACAAGACCTTCATTGACGATAATGATTACGCAAAAGGCGTGAAAATTCCTAAGATCTCAAAGTAATCCTTTTTGAATGGGATACTGATGATGATGATATTGGAAGATTTACAGGTATTCAATTCTCCGGTTTCTTTATTATAATTATATTCATCAATTATTTATAATTTCTTTATAATAAAGAGAATTGATTGAATTTGAATAAAATTGAAGATGATGGTAAAGTATTTGAAGGTAAGAATATTTTAAATATTTTTTGATCAATCTTTTTAGGGTTGCCCTTTGAAAACTAGGTTGAACTAATTGAATTTATAATATCGATAAATCCTTTTTTTTTCAAATGCAAAGAAGTTCTATTAATATTGACGATACATATGAGAAAAAAATCGTCTAATTCGACTTGTTTACAATTCCAAAAACATGTAGAGTTTAATTTTAATTTTCCATCAATATGAGAGGTCAAAAAATCTACACATAATTTTTAGGCAGAATTATCTGTGAAGTGGAATATGGTATGTTTTATACGAGTAAAATAAAATCTTATATCCAATTAAAATCAAATCAATTTTTCTTGTATGAAATTTGGAGAAAAAAATTACGATTGAAACGATGTATTACATCTCGGGGATATATAGCAGATTTTGGGAAGAGCAGTTGATAAATCATTTCAGAAATTGTGTATTATTATTATTAGAGACATTCTCGTCATATCTACCTGAGATATCTCTGATAAACTAATAAGTTCTAATTATCCGGTTGAAGGCTTCTAATGATCTTCGAGAGTGGGTGGCATTCCGATGATACCTTGAAATTATTCTCAATTAATAAACAGGTGAAACTGTACTGCGTTATCAAAAAGGTAAGTGATAGAAATTTATTGCTTAAATTGAAACTTTGTGGTGAATACCAGTTGATCAATAACTATCAAAGGAGATATCTTATTCACATAACCAACAGAGTCCCTTTTAAGAGAATGATATAATTGCTTAGTACTAGCTCTAAGGAATAATTACTTTCATTTTTAATAAACATTTCCCGGGTTCGATTCCCGGTCAGGGCAAAATGAAGAATGACCTTTTTCAGATTGTCCTGGGTCTGGGTGATACATGTATATGTGTGTAGTGCATTGTATATATGTGTATCGCCGTGTTAGTACCCATAATACAAGATTCATATCTTAGTTTAGGACTAGCTCGGTCTGTGTGAATTGTCTATACGTGTTATGTTATGTTATTTAATGTAAACAAATGGTTTTAGGGGTCATTCATTAATGTTAGAAAGTCCGAATTATCTCCTAAAAATATACCTACTACTTTGGTTTAATTTAATTTTATTTTATTTTTATTAATTCAAACACAACAGCACATAATACGTAACTTAAATCACAATAACAAAAAAAAATAAGGCCAATTACAGTGTTTATACATATACGACTTACTTTATAAGGTTTACTTAATTTAATAGAAAATATTAATCTTACTTTTTTTATTTCTTATATAGGTATTTACATATTTCATTAATTTACCAACGCTGACATTTTGTCATACAAAAGTTATGAAGTAATTTAAACGAACAATTTGGTAAATTTATAATCATATGGGTAAAACAATAAGGATATTAAAAAATATAAAATAAAATGTCTCACGATTTCAATAATTTCTTTCATAAATTCAATATCTAACGTAGGGAGTACTCTTTTTTATATGTTTTCACAAATTCAGTAGGTACCGAATTTCGAAATTTAAGCTCATTACCTAAAAAAAAATAAAAAGATATATTTGAAATAAGCTCGCAAGTTATATATGTACATAATATTATAATTTAATAGAAATGGGAAGGATGAGAAGGCAATATTCAACGAATAACCCCTAGAAACCATCCCTAATTTATTTCAGGATCGATAACTGCTACGATTGAATGAACATTGAAATTTTCATTTATTCATTATTTAAAAAAAAAATGTTTTCTCAATTTATATAAAAATAATTATATAATGTTTATCGTACATAGCTATTTTATGTACAATACATTTGATATCTTGAATTCAGTGACAACATATTCCTCTCGTCTTGAATTTCTTCATTATTATTGGCACAAAAAGGATGACTTCCATCCTGATTACATACACACATTAAGGGTTGCACCCTGTCACAATAGATCTGTTATGGTCGCAGTGACACAAGGGATGTAAGGTCCCTTGACCTTTTAGGAAAAAAAAAAGGGTTGCACCCTTCCTCACCAATGAATGTTACAGAGGCTTGAGTCAAAACACATTTTCACGTTACGTTTTCGTTCCGTTAGCGTTTGAATTTCAGACGACGTTGCAAGCAAGTGTCAATTTATCACGCTATGTATAATTATATTTAATTTTGTAAAAGGCGTAAGCCGTTTATTTGTTAAAATAAAATAAAAAATAATATTTCGTTGCTAAGATACACAATAGTTACGAAAATTTACACTTTGGCGCAACGTCGTCTGCATTTGAACGCTAACGGAACGAAAACGTAACGCTAAAATGTGTGTTTGACTCAGGCCTCAGGAATGTCAGTTCCTATGTCATCCATACTCTTCAAGCAAATTCTTTCTAAGGAAGGGCTCAAGGTTCGCCTGAAAGACTCCCCTTGTCAAAATCCTTCCTGAAATTAAATACAACCGTTAATGTCCACCGACTCTTTACTTTACGAAATGACTTTAAATTAGCTTTCAGTTACGTATTATTTACGTACTAGTTGTTTGCTTAGACTAATACAAAGAATTAAGACTAGATATTATGGAAATTTTTAAAACTTGCCTAGTTTTTAAAACTATCATCATCATCGCCCTCAACGCTCCTCTCGGGAGCACAGGGCAGAAACCAGCCTCCTCCATTCAGAGCGTCTCTGCGCCAATTGCGTCACCCTTTTCTACGACATTCCTTGCGCTCTGATATCGTTGTCATAGGAACGGTGAATTGTGAAAGAGGGACGCCCGGGCCGACGGAACCCCTGCGGACGGAAGAACAGTGCTCTTTTTGGCCAACTATCATTAGGCATTCTCAAAACATGTCCCAGCCAGGACCATCGTCTCTCCTGTATTACGGAGATTATAGGTTGATTTTAAAGCTATACAGTTGAATAAATGTGCACTTAAGTATTTTGTGAAATACCGTGGTGGTGTGAATGAAATTATTTATGAAAAAAGGAGAAATAGAAGGAGGATTGTTTTAAATAGAGGAGGCTAGCACCATTTCAGTGTGAATGTTTGTTTGCCGTTTTTTTAATTACTATAATTAAAAATGTGAACAATTTCATTACAGGTATTACCAACTATTTGTAATGAAACAGCAATATTATGAATTCATCTACATAATTTGATACGCAAAGAGATAAAAATAAACGGGAATGTAATTTTCAAAGTAATAGTGACAAACATTTTATTAGTAACTAGCATATAAGCCCCTACACCTTTGCCCAAAGAATGATAATCAAATTAACAAAAAAACTTACAATAATTAAAGTTTAATTTATCGACCGAAGGTTATTGGTGGAAGTTCATATTAATAATTTCTAAAATTTAGATTAAAATAATAGTATAAAGAGATGAGTTATTATTATGTATCGTCAACCATATTATTATAATTTTGAGCCGCTGTGGACGGTATTATATTAAACATCTTTAAATCTATTGTTTTCTATTTGTCACATACCTTACTTGTAATGACGCTTCACTTTACTTTTGCCTGACGATGAGAGCGGAAGCTCTTGAAAGCCGGCTCGCAAAAATAAATAAAGTCAATGGTAGAATAACTATATATCGTGTTTTATTTTAAAAATTACAACCCTAGATATGGAAAGAGTGGAAAAAAATGTTTGGATGTGGCAACAATCTGGGAAATAATATGTTTATTTTTCATACTTTTTTCTATACAGTATTAAACAGACTATAATTCTTTATCAATGAATTTAATTATGAATGCTTGTTATTATCTATACTATCCAAAAACCCGCTAGATGGAAGTATGAGAACATAATCATCATCATCATCGTCCTCAACGCTCCTCTTGGGAGCACAGGGCAGAAACCAGCCTCCTGCATTCAGAGCGTCTCTAAGCCAATCGCGTCGCTTCTTCCCACGACATACCTTGCGCTCTGATGTTATTGTCATAGGAACGGTGTATTGTGAAAAAGGGACACCTGGGCCGACAGAACCCTTGCAGATGGAAAAATAGTGCTCTATTATAATCAATGTGTTCGAAAAGGTCTTTAAACTGGATAGATGGAAGAAATTACTTTATAGTGATAATCTCGCTTCTGCACATCGTCCTAGTTTTTTTTTAAATTTTATATTGTTTTGTTATAATATAATGATGATGTGCAAAAAGAATAAATAGTTAAATAAAAAAAATTGTCAAACAAAAGTTCTCTCACTCCTTCCTGGTCCTGTAAGAGGCAGTTATTCCTAAAACATTCCGTAAAAGACATTTCCCAACTCCAATACAAATAATATGAGGTATGTTACTCATCTTGAAAGTCGTAATTTTTATTAGCATGGAGATGACGACTTACGTGTTTATGCCATACAAGTCTTTTGCTGACTACCTGATCATTAGGCAATGCCGAGAAATTTGCCTATTATATTCACGCACGGTTTGAAATATTTTATAGATTTTAATTATTGGACACTGTTGATAGTATATTATACTATTATTAATTATTATTTACTCAATCATGTTTTAAGCTATGGTAGATGAAGCGGGTGACACGCGAACAAACATCGCGGTATTTATTTTCGACAACTACCTATATAGTTACTGAATATTACAAAACATGAATTTTATTATTAAACTCACACACAATTTCATAAACAAACAAAACGTGCTATTTGAAATATATATTTATTAATATAATATTTTAATCTTTTACAACAATAAATATACGAGGGCGGATTGATAAGTCCGGTAAAAATGAAACAAAGAGTTATTTTTTTCGAATAGATGATATTTATTTTTCAACGGACGGTTTGCATGTTTCTTACATGCAGCTGATCTGCTGGCTACCCCACTTGTGGGATATGCCGTGATGGTATAATAAATATAATAATAAATAAATATATTTTTCAACTTTATCTTCTTTTAGAGCTATACACTTAGTTAGACGATGCTGGAGGTTTTGGATCCCCTCTTTGTAGTTATCTTTTCCAAAGCCCTGAAAATTCGCCAAAATTTCGGAGATAACCTCCAAATCAGTTCCAAATCTTCGTCCCCCAAGCCATTTTTTCATGTTTGGTAAAAGGTAGGAATCACTGGGAACCAGGTCAGGAAAATATAGTGGATGGGGATGCATTTTGTAGCGTGACTCCACCAGCTTGGCCGTTGGAATGGCGGAAGAATGAGCAGAAGCATTGTCGTGGTGAAACAGAATTTTCTTTTTGGCAAGATGATGCCGTTTTGCTTTGATTTCTTGATTCAACTGGATCGAAAGTGTAGCATTATACTCTCCATTAATTATTTTCCCTTTTAAGAGGAAATTAATTAAGACTGTACCTTGTGCGTCCCAGAAAACCTTAACCATAGCTTTGCCTGCTGATGGAACCACCTTGACCTTCTTCGGAGCACTTCCACCAGCTTCCACCCACTGCTTGGTTATTATTTTGTCTCTGGTGTGTAAAGATGAATCCTTTTTTTATCTACAGTGATGAAACGGTGTAAAAACTCATCTGGATTTCGTTCAAACAGACGAAAATTAGGCTGGGAAAGTGTCACTCATTCACGTTTTTGGTCAATTTTCAACAAACGCGGCAGCCATTTTGCTGAAAACTTTTTAATACGCATATTTTCATGAAATGTTATGAAAACTCGCTCATATGAGATGTTTAAAGTATCGGCTACCCGTTTCAACTTCATTCACCGATTTCCCAATACAATATCGTGGATTTTCATGAGCATTTTTGGAGTGATTACCTCAATTGGACGTCCTAATCGAGAAGCGTCTTCCGTGCTCGTTCTACCACAACGGAATTCAGTAAACCACTTGTTAATTGTCTTAAATGACGGAGAAGATTCACCATAATAGTTATCAAGACATTTCTTTGTGTCCGTGATGGTTTTATTGCGTAAAAAGTAGTGTTTTATCAACACTCTAAATTCACTATTTTTCCATTTTAACAGCAATAGAACAACTTGTCCGGTCAAAACAACTGAAAAAAAAAAAAATCCAAATTCAAATTTCAGTATGAAATTTCGTGTATGATCCTTCAAAGCATGTACCTGTCCAATCATGTCAATAATTTTATACTAGTATCACTGCTTCATCCATTTTTACCCGACTTATCAATCTGCCTAAGTAATCGTATAAATTTAAACAAGCTTTTCGTTCTACTGTAAATTAAACAAACCAGAAAGAGACCATTTTCGTTTTCTGAGATCATTATCAATCACGATTGGTTTGATCATTCGACTTTTCGAAAAGTCGAAAGATGTTTCTCTCATATTGGTTTAGTGTTTAACGCAATGCTTGTTTCAATTTATCCAAAAATGGAATTTTACTAGTTATGAACTGGTATATATAATAAATAAAAATTGTATCTTCAATTGTTAAATTGTATTGGAATTGTTGTTGCCTCAAAAGGCAACTAAATGAGGTTACTGCAATTATAATTACTTTCCTGTTGGTTATATCTTTGAGTTTCGTATGGGAAATAAATAAAGTATTCATTTATTCAAAATGAACGTTTGTAATTAAAACAACCACATTCAATACATTTAATAAACATCTTTTATGATTTGGAGATGATTTTATAGTGCGAGATTTATTTTTAAGATCTTTTCTGTTACTTTTTGAGTGTCTTGTCAGAGGCAAGTATTTGTAAAACATCACATTTAAGACATTTAACATCTTCAGTACAGCGATGGGGTATGTCACCCGTTCCTAATGTCTACTTTTATTGCCACGAAGAGGAAAATTTGTATGTTTTTTACGTGCAGTTGTTCCGCTTGCTTTCTTTCCTGTGAAAAATGACGTGAAGGTCTAATTTTTAATTATTTTTTTGATATTTCATTGGATTATTTAAAGATTTTTAAATATCAAGCAATCTACTTTTTATATATTGCAAAAATATTCTTTTGAGTATTGATAATAATAAAAACGGGCCATATTAATTTTGCTTGAATAAATTTAATCATTGAATAATAATGATTTGTTTGATCATTATGCAGAATTGATAAAGTATTAATCAAAATCATTTAGATATAATCGCACAGAGAGATACTCAAGTGGATTTGGTATTAGCAAATAAATTTCGTATTATTAAATACAAACTGGATTTGTTATTATTATCATTGTTGCATTCAATTATTTTGATTTACGATAATAATTGAAGCTGTAGATAAAACAAGAGCCCATAATGCAAAATGGCGTTAGATACGACTAATTAAAAAGACATACAAAATAGATTTTTTTTCTTCCGGGAGTACTATATTAGGTCTCCCTTACGTTGAAGATCACCATGGATATTAAGGTCTCTCACTGTCCTGCCCAAATCGTAATAAAAATCTCTACCGGTAGTATTCCCGTCCAATGTAGAATGTTGCGCAGCAATGACTTCTGCCTTCTGCCCACTACCTTCAATCTGGCCTTGTATTATTAGTTGGAGTTAGTAATAAATTGTGCCCATAAAATGTGACCCAATTGTTTTGAGATTCAATAACCTACATTTTAAGTTCAAAATAAAAATGTTGAATCTGAATAATTACAAATTTTAATTGAGTAAAAACATTTGCAATTAACAATGACCCTGAAACCCCGACAAATTTGACATCAAGCCTTCAAGTAAAAAAGGGGCATTTGAGTAATATATCAAGATGTTTCAATGAAAATTTGCACGCATATAGTCGAAATTCGGAGAATATAATTTTTCACTGGGCAGTTTTTCTATTCAAAGAATACATTCTCAGAATAAAAAAAGTTCTATTGATCCTTATTCTAGCCACCGTCTTAATTGATTTAGTATTTAGATATTATTACTCTTTTTTCGTGGAGTATCACTAGATAGATCTGCCACTCTTATCATCCATTTAGAATGCTTAATTTTTTGTTGGCACGGGGAGGAAAATTTGTATTTTTTTATAACAGTTTATCCACTGCGTATCCCATATGTGGAAATGCCGTGATGGCATAGATTTTTCATAGAGTATAAATTATGGAGTAATTAAGTCTAGATTAAATGGCATGATTTGAAATTATAATACATTTACCCATTACATAAATCAAGGTTAACGAAATAATAATAAAATTCGTACCTTCCAAAAAAAAACGATGATTGGCAGCAAATCAAAAACAAAAACTGAAAACCGAAGTTAAAAGAAAAAGAAAATATAAATTACTAACAGAAAAATTAACAGTTTGTTTTCTGTTCAAGTGAGATAAAAGCAAATTTGATTTGATAGAATGTCTGTTGACACATTATTATTATTGGCAACTAAACAGTGTGAAATGAAATTGATAGAAATTTAATTGAACAGAAAAAAGCATCCAATGGAATAAATGATAAAACTATCACAAAAATTAACGTTGTATTCATACAACTACAAATATGTTTTATCATATTCATTCAGGCTACTTTTCAAAATAATGATAAATTTTTAATTAGTTTTATCAGTGATATTTTTCACGACAATCAAGTTCCGTAAAACTTCATATTTTGGTCACACATTGAGAGGAGAAAAATATGCCAACCTACAACTGGTCATAGAAGGGAAGATTGAGAGCCGTAGAGGGGTTGGATGAAAGCGGCTTTCCTGGCTTCAGAACATTCAAGAGTGGACCGGAATGAGAGGTGTGGAGAAACTGTGTCGTGCTGCCCAGAACGGAAAAGATTTCTCCCAAGTGATCGTCAATGCCAAGAGAAGCCGACAATACACGTAAAGAAGAAAAAGAAGTGATATTTTATTCCTGTTTGTCACCAAATAGTTCTCAATTTTGGGCATCAATAGTTTTTTAAAAAAAAATCAGTGTTGTTGAGTGCCACGTAAAACAAAAATCCTTACGGGACTTGATTTGCTATTTCTTTTTTTATTAATATTTCGTTCATCTTTAATATCAATAATATTTTATTTAAAATAATTATAATATATTATTTGTAAGAAGTCATTAATATATATAATCCAAAGCGTAAAATGACATGTTAACCTATTGTTTAAGATGTTAAGGAGGTGTTAAGTTTGGTCAGTAGGTAAGATTAAAACAGTATTGAAATGTAAGGTTTTTATAGTTAGCCATGAAAGAGCATATCAACAATAATCTGTAAAAGTGCGTGGGTCAGACTGCAAGAATCATTATGATAGTCAGCAAGTAGGGAAGTAACATTTTTAAAGTCTTCGAGGCGATTAATTGATTTTGCAACATGAATTTCTGATATTAAATTTTCAAGTGGTAATATTTTCTCATTATACCAGAATTTTCTACTAACTTTTTTTAACCACATCGGTTTTTATTTATGGTATATTTATATTTATTATTATTATACCGTTACTGGAAATTATTTTGGAAGGGTATATTCGAGGTCTGGTCGTGAATATTTATTTGATTTCGTTAAGATCACAAACGATAAGGGTTAATTTGGAATGGGAACACAATGATATTACTATATAATTTTATACAATATACAGAAATTTTGTGTTGTACTATTTATGTGTTGTCGTTTATGACTATTGATTTTATGTTATTATAAGGCACTTATGTATAATAATTCATATTTGTGTAACATTCAATGAAATGAACAACATTTCAGTCCTAAATAAATGTATGAACAGTTGGCAGGAATTCATATCAGATTTATCAATTGAATTTCAACCGTACAAACAAGCCATATTCGAATAAGGTGAATTTTCGTTTATTTAAAGAAGCATTGTTAAAATATTATGCATACCACGGTCATCTTGCATCTCTATTCCTTCATGAGCTATTATTTCCTTATTTTGTATGTCATATCATATTATGTTTTTAAGCGACTTTTCAAAGAGCTTATTAAGTTATTTTTTAACCAATCAGATATCTCGATTGGAAAACCATGTCAACACAATGTAACGTTATGCAAAATCAATAAAAAATTAGTAAGTATTCTAAACATAAGTTATTTTTTCATTTAACTACCAGAATCTCAACTATTTTCATTCCAGTTATGCAAGAAAATAGCGCGTCAAATAAAAATTGCATATACCTTGATATGGGGGGGTGAGAGAGATGGTGAAAGAATGGTTTTGGTTGAGGATAAAATAAAAAAAAATATTATGCCAAAAATGCCAACGGCTGAGACTCTACTGGGCTACCCACAGCACTCCAGGAGTTAAAACAATAAAATGGTCTCGATTAAATTATACAGTGAGGCTATATAAATTAAGAGACGACAAGTTATCTGTAATTAAATGGACAAATGTGTAAAAGACAAATTTAGATTCAAATAAACATTTAATTAAAAATAAAAAAATTCTTACCACTATTACAAACACTCAAAAACAAGGCTAGACAATACTACGACTTACTCACTACCCCGTATTGTCTGTGCACACGTAATTATCCCCATTAAAAATAATTAACACACTTGATAACTAGTTCAATTAAGAAACGAAGCACTTTCAAAATAAATTCATTTTCACTTTACGCTGACGAGCAACGGATCCCACGTTGAGGGGGCCTCAAGCATGAAAATGCTTAAAGGCAAAACAAGTTGAAGAAGGCGCCCCTGGGCGCAGTGCTGGTAGGGCGAAGCCCTACGTCCGAGGCTTCTGGAGGCAATTAACAGCCTACACAGGTATGAAGTTGGCACGTCATGGCTTCAGGAGGAGAATATCTCAACTCAACTGAAGCCCAATGACTAGAGACACTTGTCTCTCTGAAGGTCAGCTGATGAGTGATGGCAGGAGCGATCCTTATACCAAGGACGCCTGTTTACGACTCACTGCTCGCTACTACTCACTGATAACGACTGTTCACCACGGATGGCTGATGGAGACTCACTCTTCTTTCAAGGACATCTCTCTACTACCCTTGAGTGGGGGTAGGGGGTTGGTCATGTACTCCTACTATGATGTGATTCATCAACGTGCAGCGCCGTGATTGGCTAATGAAAATACAAGTACACGCCTTCCCGCAGGTACCATTGTATTACGAGTCCACCTAGGCTTTTGTCTGGATTCCAGGAACTATGTACATGATGAAATAAATATTTACAAATAAATATTATGTTATAAAGCGTCCAGTGCACTGATTTTAATTATTAATTAGTTCACATATGATTTAGATTAAAGTGTCTCTTTCACTGATATTAAATTTAAACATGTCGTGTGTCCATAATCACCATTTATAATTATAGCGTCTTTTTCGCACAACACAAAATAACACAATCCTTATTCTATTACATAGCAACACAAACCAACCCTTTAGGTAGATAATTAAATACTCAAACTACGTATGTTACAATAATATTAAAATTCATACCTAAAGAGTCGTTTACATAATTCAAAATATATCATCGATATCAACATTCAATATCTCGAAGCGTAGGTATAAAAAATCCAACCAAGCTGATACTCAATAATAACAATACAAACGCATTCTAGAATATTCATTAAATAATTTGATACATAATGAATGCGCCTTAATCCTTTGAGTTATTATTATTTTATTACCCCTGCTGCTATGCAGGTACAAATATATATAAACAATGATAATATTGTGAATACAGGTAGGTACAAAGATTAGCAAACAATATCTAATAATAATATTAATAAATGCAGGTACCTTTTAAGTGCTGGGATATTTTTAATGTTGGGTTATTCTAAATTCTTATGAACTGCATTGTTTATTTCGGTATTTCAGTACCACTTTCTAAATACCAATTATAATTTTTAATGATAACTTTTCGGCACAATACCTACTATACCGGGCATAACAACCTATATACCTAAGAGATGAAATTCAAGCCTTAATTTAAATAATACACCTTAAATATATTTACATTCGCCTTGTAGCGTGAAGACATGTTCAACAAACTCGATCAATGTCTAAATTACAAGAATAGTTCATGTTTTTACTATAATATTATTCCAAACTATCTGATAGACAAATCTGTATCGTATCTAATGTTTATTAATTATGTTCTTTCTTGAAACGAGTTTGAGTAGTTTGTTAATTAATTTTCAATTCGAAGACGAGGGCAAACAAAAACAAGAAATAGACAACACATTATTACCCGCATGATCACTGTTGAATTAATTATTTTATTTTCGCTGAAAAATCTTGCATCATATTTATAATAAAATGTAAGTACATAGTTATTATAAAAATAATGTCTTTATGGTGGATTATTTAGACTCTCCTGTTCCATAAACCGACTACTCGGAATTTTGATATTATGTCACGTTAAAGTTTTCAAGCAGTATGGTGGTCTAACGAAAACTCAAAATAAATATGTGCGTCTAATGGAAATTATACAAATTATAGTTTTTTTTTTGTTTGTGGAATTGAAAGACATCAAGGTTTAAAAAAAAATCTAGTTGTTGAATTATGGAACTTGATAGTCGATATTAAAATCATTTGATCGTTTCATGGCCATCGTTTGTCAAAAAAAATGTTTATTTTTCACATTGAAACTCGAGTGCACAATATTTTACTAATGCATTATAAGTTTAAAAAATAATTACTTGTGATGTACAAGATTTTCATAAAATAAATCTGTGAACTAGATGATATTTTCAGATGAGAAAACAAAGAAGAAGATGTTGACGGGAATATGCCAAAAAAATGGACACCCATAGATTTTCACATATTGTTTTCTACGGCAAACCTGGGGGATGTCGTCCACAGGGAAGAACACCAATAAAATGTTGTGACAGATGGGAATCAACGTCGTCGAAAGGCACCTCTGCAAATATAGATTCTAGGGTGCCCTAGGGTATAGAGAAGGATAATAGAATAATGTGAACAGTTTTAAAAATATACCTTTACTTCTTTGTATGGATTATCTTAATACTGAAACATTTATACTTTTTAATCTTAAGCATTTGAACGCGAGTGTCTAGATAATGTGAAAAAGAATGTACCTGAAGAAAGATATTCTAATGTTACACATAAATACCAGAACTTATCTTTGTAGAACCTTTGTAATATAGAACCAACGTGCATATACATAAATTAGAAGATAAGAACGTTAAAATATCGTGAGGCATTCGTGCTGATAACATAAAAACATGGAAAAAATATTCTTCAGGAAATGGAGAAAATACAAGCTTTTTGATACCTAGTGCACCAAATGCTTTTCAATATTTTTTTACTTGATTCAAAAAATCTTGTCGATCTTTGATTTTACAGACTTTTACAGTCAAATCTGATATGCATGAAACGTGACCCCTAACGTTAAGATATTTGTAAGTTTTCACTCGTGTATCTATCACAAAATTAAGGACAAATCTTTATGATGATTTCTTGCCCAATACTTATGTAGTATTTAAGTGCTAATCTAAAGAACTTTTTTTACGATTTCACCTGATTCTGATGATAAATACCTAACACAGAAAGTCTAAGAATTACATTTTTGAAATATGAAAAATCATATACCTTAACTCGCAGGGACAAAGGGAAAGAGGAATCTTTGTTCCAATTTTTAATCAAATCACTGGATTGAGATTTATATGGTGTAGCTGATCCCTTTCTTTGTCAAAATTTGTGATGATCGGTATTTGTTGGCGAAAAGGTAATTTTCAGGGAATTTCAAATTGATATTATTTTATTTAATTTTTCACTCCACTGTATTTTCAATTTTATTTATTTTTCATTCGTTTCACTATATAATCAGCTAGTCATTGATTATTTGACATAAATTCATACTCATTATTTATTCTACTGATACTACCTGTTTATGCAGACTGTTCCTTTCGATCTTCAGATGGCTTTTGAAGTAATTAAACAACGTAATTTTAAATAATACACATTATGTATCTCATTTATATCATTCGTTCCGTTTGATGTATGGTAAAATACCCTCTTTCTCTTCACCTTTATTCCTAGACAGGAATAAATGCTTGTAATTTATATCATTGTGTAAAGCAACCTCATATAAACTGGTAAATTCAAAAAATATCTTTTATTTTTATGGTGCAAAAGAATCTTTGTTTTCATTTCGCTGCTGTTCTTTTAAAGAAATTCACCCTTTGCAGGTGACAGATTTTGAAACTAAATTTTGTATCTATTCGTGGAAATGCAATTTCTCTGAGTGTCTAATGAAAGACAGATTTTCCTAAAACATAGGTACTTTATTATTCAACGTTTTAATTAATTCTGTCGGTGCACACGTAGTAGAATTCCATAATAATGCAATTTGAAACAAGTGTTCCTTTCTACTATTGTTTGTTAATTCGCAGAGAGACGTCTTTCGACTTATAAGGTCACTATCAATCTCGACAGAGACATTGATAATGACCTTATAAGTCGAAAGACGTCTCTCTGAGAATTAACAAACAATAGTAGAAAGGAACACTTGTTTCAAATTGCATTATCAACGTATTACATTTAGTAATAAGACACATCACCCATTGCGAAGGTCTTATATTTTTGTGGGACTAAGAGGGCTACTTAGATGAGCGTTTCATTCATTTATCCTCACAGGACAAAACTAATTCCCTCCATATATAGCACTCTGATGTCTTAGTCATTGGAACGATATATGTGAAAGATTCTTGTGGACGAAATACACGTTCATTTCGTGCTATTAATCCACCAGTTAAATCACTTCTGGGAAATGCCGTGATTCTTCAGAGTGATAGATAGATAGATATTATAGACTTCATAAGCATTCAAAAAGGTATATTTGATTTTGTAGACAATTAAATTTTATCTACCTAGATAACATAATTACATTACGTTTACTTTCTGTATTTTGGAAAGGTCATCGAAGTATTAAGTACAGAATTTCAACTCAACCCGCTTTTTACTCCATTATTACATCTAGAAAACAAATTAGATTCATTCAAGACCAATAAAACCATACAAATTATGTTTCTTTAGATCGTAAAGCGAGGGTTTTAATAGTAAAGGTACTAATTGTGTTGTAAAATGGCATCACTTTGTTACAAAAGATATTAAATTTTATTTGATATTTTGATTAAATAATCGCGTCTATTAAACGCTCAATAGAACCCAACAACAAAAGAGTAAGGTTGACTAAGGCAGGTAGAGTTTACATTAAAATGATAAACAATAATTTCAAAAGATATAGTAACATTGCTGTACACATAAATATCATGTAGAATTTTCCATTGTGTTATTCATCGGAAACCTAGCAAGCAGATTTAAATATATCTTTTGGATAATTATTATTGTCTCATTCTCTCAAAATTAGATCCTCCTTTTTGGTTTCACCGGCAACATAGACGACAAGAAAAGAAAAACAAATAAATATTGGCTTTATAAGACTAATACACGTAAAAATAAAAAAAATAAAATTTTTGCCGTTAGTTTTCAATTTCCAGGCAATTTTCTCTAGTGCCTATTTATTATCCCTTATCTTATGAAATACGATAAGTATTACATTTTTAATATTAATTTTTAAATGAAACCCATATTATTACAAAACCGTCGTGGAAGGATTGTAAATCGAGTATTTTTGCTGAAAACACGAATATGATTATATTACTCGCAAGCACACAATGATCATAGACAAAATCTTGAAATTACTTTGTACAGGTTGAGAATCCTTCGAATAATAAAAAAAAAATTGTTTGTTTGAAGTCCCGACAAAGCTGAAGTAAATAATAACTCGTTTGGTGAGTTTTCAAGCATTCTGTAAAATATAGATATTTGTAAAACTAACGAATAATTCATATAACATCTTCCATCCACAAATCTCCTTGCATGTCAAAATATTTTCAAATAAAAATATCAAGAAATAATATTTTCTTCTTACATGACAAAATATTTTTTCCTTGCGGCCGGTGTGGCGCGTATGTAACGCTCTCGCCTTTGAGTCATGAGGTCCCGGGTTCGATTTACGGCCAGAGCAAAACGAAGAATGACATTTTTCAAATTATTCTGGGTCTGGGTGTTACATGTATGTATTTAGTGCATTGTATATATATATATATGTGTATCGTCGTGTTAGTACCCATAACACAAGATTCATCTTAATTTGGGACTGGCTCGATCTGTGTGAATTGTTAATGCATGTTATGTTATGAAATGTACTGCAATGGTTTGGAAAAGGTTTTTATTATTCTTTCCGTAATCACTCGCAAACGAGTGGATGGTCTTGAGAAGAATAGGATATTATTCTCTCATTTTCATGTCCGGTTTAAACAAATCTGGGTAAATATAAGTAGACTTTGAATTTAAGAAAAAAGGACGTTTGTCAAAGGTTTGCTAGGATGTAAATAAAAGAACTTACATAAGTCCATTTGAGTGGATTTTAAAACCTTGAACAGGCTTTAAGCCACTACCACTTTGAAACGTTTCAATGTTGTAATAAAAGTGTCTGCGAATTAATTAAATCAGTCTTAAAGCATTTTATATTCTGTGAAAATATCTTTAGTTGAATTGTAAGAATCGAGTCATGGAATAATTATTTATTTAAGTCCTTCATCTATTTTGTAATTGTTGTATTGAGGGATTATTTTGTGTAATTATGAATGTAATTTTAAAACGATTTTGAAATCTTCTGACTGTTTTCTCGACCTCTTTTACTTTCACAACATGAACGACACTCGAAAAATTGCAGAAAAAAAGGAAGACTCTTTCTTTATTTGGGACTCAATGAGCTATTTTTTTCAAACAATAAAATATGTTAATTGTGTCACAAAATCGCACTTAATTAAATATAGAAAAGTCACAATATTATTAAACATGAAAAACTATAGACACCGTTTTGGTGAATATAGAGTAATACGAAGTCTTATTTTTTCAAACCGAATGATTGTAACACTAAAAAAAGTTAAATGGGACTTAACATCACCACCAACTTAATAACAGCCAGAATAAAGTAAAGAATATTATTTATTAGAGATTGCAAGAGTGCGCCTGTGGAAAGACACATCGGAGAACATACAAGGGACAATACATATTTAACAGCCCAGTGGAAGCCCTGCCTCCGGGCCATGACCTACCTAACCAATGTGGAAAACTCTCAACAGGATCGGAACAGGAGTAGGACGCACTAGGAAGAACCTTCAGAGATGGGGTTTGGGTGAGAGCATGGTGTGTGACTGTCAAGAGGAGCAAAACACTGGGCACCTCCTGACATGCCCAATGGCTCCCAGACAGTGTCACTGAGAGGAATTCGTGGAGCGAACTCACCTGGGGGGAGCTGCAAGAGAGGTCGGGGCTTACTGGGAGGGAATGGGAATATAAATATGGATTTTAATGTTTTTGTTATTTTATCGTTTGCTGACCAACACGAAAAGAAGATTTATTAACTTGGTTAATGCATTGGATACATAGAAGTAAATATGTCAGTTCACATTGTACGAAATTATAATACCTATAATATTCAACGCACATAGGGAGAGTTTATCACTATATTGTGTTCATTCACTGTGTCGGTGTTTAGGTAGTAGAATTCCATATCGAAAAAATAAAACAGGTGTTTTATTCTACTAAAGATTTTATTTTGTGAGAGAGACGTCTTTCGTCTTATGAGGACATTGTCAATCCTGCTCCCGGATTGACAATGCACTATATTGTGCTTCTTCTAACTAATCTTAAGTAGGTATATATGTATACAACAAAAGCAATTTATTATAAAGAAATGCTTTTTGTTTGTTTTGTGTAAGAACAAAGACACCTTAATTATTAGACCTAAGATAGGAGTAATGAATGGTGTTTGTTTAACTTAAAAAGTGAATGTTACAATGACAAAGGAATATTGTGACTTGAATGAAAGAAACAATTTAGAGTATTTTGGATATGCTGTGTGAATTTTTCATTCAAAAATGGTAGGTATGATGTTTCTTTACTAAATACTTTCTTGATTACACTAATATAAGTTCAAAATTACATACATAATATATATATATATATACATAATATATATACGACGACCGGTGTGGCGCGGAGGCTAATGCACTTGCCTTTGAGTCACGAGGTCCCGGGTTCGATTCCCGGCTAGGGCAAAATGAAGAATGACCTTTTTCAGATTGTCCTGGGTCTGGGTGTTACATGTATATGTGTATAGTGTATTGTATATGTGTATCGCCGTGTTAGTACCCATAATACAAGATTCTTATCTTAGTTTGGGACTAGCTCGGTCTGTGTGAATTGTCTATACGTGTTATGTTATGTTATGTTATATATATATATATATATATATATATATAAGATGAATGTTTTACTCCATTTCACTGCGTACAGTCGGGCAGAGACTTGGCTCATGCCTTTGCATACGGAACGAGGCTTGGCCCGTCACCGGAATATGCAGTTTGGATTTGTCGAAGGGATGTTATGTTTCGACATTGTGCGCATGTGTCTCATCAGGACCATCTTACATAATGGCCGACACAACATCAAATCCAGTATGCGAGGAGCATCGCATATTATGAAGACTGTATGATCTAATTTTCATCCGAAATGCATGTACAACATGCACCTCATGAATGAAAGATCATTTGATTTTACGCAGGAGACAGTATGAAGGTGAAGGTTTTACTCC